>JAZKJV010007831.1:0-242500 GCA_037367405.1 Ottelia alismoides | reverse complement strand
CACTCCTATATATATACATATATATATATATATATATATAGGGATAAATGGGGTTGCCCCCTACGGGGAGCTAACTTGGCTCCCCCAGCCCCATTTTAACCATTTTTTATTTTTTTTCAAAATTTCTTCCATGAATATTCATCACTATATCCCTATATTATGCTATTCAAATTTCGTGTGAAACAGAGACTCCTACGACCTCCATCCAGACAGTAATTTTTAACGGCAACATGATTTTTTAAATCGACCCCGTCTAGATGGAGGTCGTAGGAGTCTCTGTTTCGCATAAAATTTGAATAACAAAATATAGGGATTTAATAATGATTTTACACGGTTTTAGATTTCAAAAAAATAAAAAAATATGTGAAAAAAGGACGAGGGAGCTAAGTTAGCTCCCCCTAGAGGCATACACATCCCCCCCACACACACGTATACGGTTAAATGGGGATGCCCCCTGGTGGGGCTAACTTGGCTCCCCCCGCGCCATTTCGCTCGGTTTTTTTATTTTTTTTTTAATTTTCTTCCGTAGAATTTCATCACTATATCCATATATTATGCCAATAAAATTTCGTGCGAAATAGAGACTCCTACGGCCTTCATCCAGACAGTCATTTTTTAACGGTAACAGGATTTTTTAAATCGACCACGTCTGGATGGAGGTCGTATAAATATTTGTTTCACATAAAATTTTAATGACATAATGTAGGGATTTAATAATGAATTTACACAGTTGTAGATTTCAAAAAAAATAAAAAAATGTGAAAAAATGGGTGGGGGAGCTAAGTTAGCTCCCCCAGGGGCAAACACCTTTTTCCCATAGGGTTAAATGGAGCTGCCCGCTGGGGGAGCTAACTTGGCTCCCCCCGCCCCATTTCGCTCGGTTTTTTTATTTTTTTGAAATTTTATTCTGTAGAATTTCGTCACTATAGCCCTATATTATGTCAATAAAATTTTGTGCAAAACAGAGACTTTATCCCTATATATATGGGTGAAATGGGGCTGCCCCCTTGGAGTAGTCAACTTGGCTACTCCCACCCATATTTTTCTCTCATTTTTTTATTTCTTTGGAAAATAAAAATTTGTATATTCATCAATATATCCCTCTAACATTGTATTATAATTTTGTCAGAAACAAAGACTCCTAGGCCCTCCATTCAGACATCATTTTTTTAACCGTCGCAGGATTTTTTAAATCGACCCTGTTTGGATAGAGGCCGTAGGAGTCTCTGTTTCTGACGAAATTTTAATAGAATGTTACAGGATATAATGATGAATTTACAGATTTGTATTTTACAAAGAAATAAAAAATGAGGGAAAAATAGGGGTGGGAGTAGCCATGTTGGCTACTCCCAGGGGGCATCCCCATTTAACCCTATATATACATGGGAAATGGGGCTGCCCCCTAGGGTTCGTTTGGTTGCAGGGTTAGGCAGGGTTGGTTTGAGTTGGGGTACTATTCATAGGGGTACCCCCTCCTCACAGTTTACTATTCACTCAGCCCAACCCAACCCAACCCAATCCTGTCCAACCCTACAACCAAACGAAGGTAGCCAACATGGCTGCCCCCACCCCATTTTTCGCAATTTTTTTTGGGAAAATATCACCATGTATATTCATCCCTATATACTTCCTATATGTCATTCGAATTTCGTCAGAAACAGAGACTCCTACGGCCTCCATCCAGACGTCATTTTTTTAACGGTCGCAAGATTTTTTAAATCGACCCTTTATGAATGGAGACCGTAGAAGTCTTTGTTTCTGACGAAATTCGAACGGTAGAGGGATATAGGGATGAATGTACATAATGATATTTTCAAAAAAAATGAAAAATTTTACACAAAAATGGGGCGGGGCATCCATGTTGGCTACCCCCAGGGGGGCAGCCCCATCAACCACACACACACACACACACACACACACACAAACACACACACACACACACACACACACATAGGGTAAAATGGGGTTGCCCCCAGGGGGTAGCTAACTTAGCTACACCCGCCCCATTTTCTCTATGTTTTTAATTTTTTTTGAAAATTTCTTCCATGAATATTCATCATTATATCCCTATATTATGTCATTAAAATTTCGTGTGAAACAGAGACTCCTACGGCCTCCATCCAGACAGTCATTTTTTTAACGGTAACATGATTTTTTAAATCGACCCCATTTGGATGGAGGTCGTAGGAGTCTCTGTTTCGCATGAAATTTGAATGACATAATATAGGGATTTAATAATGAATTTACACGGTTTTAGATTTCAAAAAAAAATTAAAAAAATTGTGAAAAAGGGGCGGGGGAGCTAAGTTAGCTCCCCCTAGGGGGCTTACACATTTTACCCATATATATATGTGTATATATATATATATATATGGAAAACTGGAATTGAAGTGCCACCTTAACATGAGTATGGTGCAACACATCTTAAGATCCATCTGATTTGGATCTACGGTGGTTAACAAAACCACTAAATTAATCTAAAACCACCGTCAAAACAACATTCAAACCGTCATTTTTAGAAGAAATTCGAATATTCCATTTGGGTACATAATTATCCCGATGATTATTAATTACTCGAATTTAATTTTCTAAATATAGCATCCATCATCTTGGCTCTCAATTATTCAAATTTCCAAAAGAAAACTTGACGAGGGTGCTCTACCTCTCTCTCTTCTTCATCAACCTTGACGAGATGTTCCCTTTTCTTTGTCCAAGCGTCGATGACACGTCCAACATCATCGCTTGATCTTGATATTATAGAGGTGCGTATCATTTTTTTACGAAATCATTCATATTTTTTTGTTTCTATCATGTGTTTTTATTAAAAATGATTCAGTATCAGTTATGATTCATTTTAATTGATCTGATTCATTTTATCATTTATTAATATGATGCGTAATGTATTTGTGTTTAGATATTGATGAATAAATGCGGATATCAAGATCATAATGAATGCATTCTTCTATTTCGTTTATGATTTGATATCTAGATATGTATTGCATTTAAAAAATATGTTATTTTTAATTCCATTTATTCTACTTTAATTCTTTCATTTCTGTTATACTTTTTTCCTGATATATGCATTTTTTGGACTAAATCTGAATATCCATGTTATATTTTTTCACAAAGTTTTACGTTTATGTGATATCCATGTTAAACAAATAGTACATATTTCACTTTCATTTACTTTATTTTACATTTAGTTCACAAAGTTTTACATTCATTCAAATGCATGACCAACACTTGCTTAAAATGAAGACTCACAATATATAGCTACGTTATTTCATTAACATATTTTACAATTGTAAAGTATGTTTTATATTTCACTCATTTATTATACAATTGTCTAATATTTTCCTACGGTTATTTCCATATCACCAAAAATATGTACAAAATTTACTATGGATGACGAATTTTGATGGACCCACAACATTTGCAAACATGTTGGAAGGATATATAAAACAATTTATACATTAACAACAAACAATATATTCTATAAAAATCACATGAATTTTACAAAACATAAACCGATTTTACGAAAAAATATCACAGTTTACAAACATTGCTCTAACATAATGTTCTCAAAAGATAATACAAAAAATTTTCAAAATAAATAAATGCAGTTTAGAAAAAAGTCTACAAAATTTACAAAAAATATTGCATTTTACAAACATTGACATAATGTTGGAAGATTATTTTCAAAATAAATCAAATGCAGTTTACAAAAGGAATGTTTACCATGTGTATATTAATTGATTAGCACATGATCAAAACACCTTACATTTTAGGAAATAATGCTACACAAAAATCCTAGTATATTACAAAATATAGTTGTGAAAAATCCCATCATTTTAGGATTTTTCCACGTGTCTATTAATTTACTAACACATAGTCAAAGCACCATATATTTTAGGAAACAAATCTACACAAAAAATACAAATTTTCATCAGATTTGAGCTTTTTTGTGAATATCACTGGTTACACGTTTGTAATTTATAAGAAAAGATGATAAAATATCTTAATCATTTGTAAATTATTAACAGTTATTTCAAAACGTGAATACTTATTTCATCAGATATTTTTGGAAAATTATGTACATAACTTGATATATACCTAAATATACAATGATCAATGATGTGTAATTTATCAAATTAGTAATAATTTAATCCACCACTATAATAGGAATGTTAGTTGGCACGAAAACTATCTAGTGGTTTCAATCTCATGCATTAGCTCATCATCCAACGGCCTAACCTTTCCATAATCAAGGAAAAGTGTCACCTCAATTCAAGTACTCCCTATATATAGGGAAAAATGGGGCTGCCCCCTAGGGGCAGCCAACATGGTTGCCCCCACTCCATTTTTCGTAAATGTTTTTTTATTTTTTTGGAAAAATATCACCATGTATTCATCCCTATATCCTTCCTATATGTCATTCGAATTTCGTCAGAGACTCCTATGGCCTCCATCCAGACGTCATTTTTTAACGGTCGTAGGATTTTTAAATCGACCATGTCTGGATGGAGACCGTAGGAGCCTCTGTTTTTGACGAAATTCGAATGGCTATAGGAGGGATATAGGGATGAATATACATGATGATATTTTTCAAAGAAAATAAAAAAATTTGCCCAAAAATGGGCGGGACAGACATGTTGGATGTCCCTAGGGGGCAACCCCATCAACCCCATATATATATATATATATATATATATATATATTGAGTGATCCTATGAGAGCAAAAAGTTGTGAGAGCATGAAAGGGATGATTCTGGACCACATGATTCACCTAGGAGAGAGAAAATAGAATCATGTGGTCCAGAATCATTCCTCTCATGATCTTACAACTTTTTGCTCTCATAGGTTCACTCCCCATATATATATATATATATATATATATATATATATATATATATGGGGAGTGATCCTATGAGAGCAAAAAATTATGAGAGCATGAGAGGGATGATTCTGGACCACATGATTCTATTTTCTCTCTCCTGGTCTTCTCTCTCCTATGTGAATCATGTGGTCCAGAATCATCCCTCTCATGCTCTTACAACTTTTTGCTCTCATAGGATCACTCCACTATATATATATATGAGATTAATGAGGTTGCCCCCACACCATTTTCTGCGCTTTTTTTATTTTTCTCGAAAAATATCGTCATGTATATTCATCCATATATCCCTCCGATATGTCAATCGAATTTCGTCAGAAACAGAGACTCCTACGACCTCCATCCAGACAATCATTTTTTAACGGTAACAGGATTTTTTAAATCGACAACATCTAGATGAAGGCCGTAGGAGTCTCTGTTTCTGACGAACTTCGAATGGCATATCGGAGGGATATAGGGATGAGTATACATGGCGATATTTTTCGAAAAAAAGCACCAAAAATGACGCGAGGGTAGGGATGAAAACGGTCGGATACGGATACGAATATATGTATAATCATATCCTTATCCATTTTAAAATACGAATATGAATGCGAATACGAATATTGACGAATGTAAAAAATGTGTTATCATATCCTTAAAAACGAATACGAATGTAAAACGAATACGAATCATATACGAATAATAACAGAAAATTTTAATAGATTAACTAAAATATACATGTTTAAGATAGTTTACACATAAAATAGATATACTACATATAGTAATTTCATAACAATTATATCAACAATGGTGAATGCAATCATAAAATGTTTCTACGCATAGTTATAAATAATTATATTATTATACTTATGTACAAAAACGAATATACGAATACGAATGCGAATATTAGCGAATGTTAAAGTGATATCCATATCCGCATCCATTTTAAAACGAATATGAATACGAATGTCAAAATATGTACAAAACGAATACGATAGCGGATCGGATACAAATATATTCACATTCGTTTTCATCCCTACGCGAGGGTAGCCCCATTAATCTCTCTCTCTCTCTCTCTCTATATATATATATATAGAGAGAGAGAGAGAGAAAGAAAGAGTTTACTGGGGCTGCCCCCTTGGGGCAGCCAAAATGGCTTCCCCCGCGTCGTTTTTGGCATTTTTTATTTTTTTTGAAAACTATCGCCATATATATTCATCCATATATTCCTCCTATATGTCAATCGAATTTCGTCAGAAACAGAGACTCCTACGGCCTCCATCCTGACAATCATTTTTTAATGGTAACAGGATTTTTTAAATCGACACCATCTCGATGGAGGCCTTAGGAGTCTGTGTTTCTGACAAAATTCGAATGACATATAGGAGGATATATGGATAAATATACATGGCAATATTTTTCAAAAAAAATAAAAAAATACCGAAAACACCGCGGGGGTATTAAACTCTCTCACACACACAAACAAACAAACACACACACACACAGGGGGCACTTCAAATGAGGTAGGATCTCACCGATATTGTGGTGAGCCATCGAGTAGATTCGTCAGATCTCAATCTGACAGTTGCATCAAAAACCTCATCCAAAAGGGCATTTTCATCATATTTATTTCATTAATTTTGAGTTTCATTTATTGGTTTCAAATTGTCATTCTAAGCTTTTCTCGATTTGGTATTTTCACAAATGCCTTTATTGATTAAATTCCGTTTTTTTCCAAACAATCTGAATTCAACCATAGCTTTATAAAGTACAACGAGTTTTTGTAAAATATATTTTACTCTTTGTAATTTCATTAATGATTTCATTTTATTACTGTAATTTCATTTTCTAAATGGTTATTTCCGTTTTGTAAAATGTGTATATTCATTTTGTAATTCCAACAAGTTTTTGTAAGAATATTTTTCCTCTTTGTAAACTTCAACTTTTTTGTAATTGTGTATGTTTGTTTTATAAAAAATCAGTGAATCTTTGTAACTGAATCTCCCTCCTTTGTAAAAGTCATGCATGTTTTCCATTGCGTTAAATTTCAATTGCCATACATGTTTTCAAGTCCTGCAAAATAGAGAAACAACAATGAGATTTGTAAAAAAGATAAATAAATATGTAAATCTGAAAGTCAGTTAATTAAAATTATTATACCATAATGTAACTGAATATCCCTCCTTTGTAAGAGTGACTGATCACTTTGTAAATTTTAAACGCTCTTTTGTAAAATCATCTGATAGCTTTGTAATATTTATGTAGAGTTCTGCAACAATAAGTACACTGTTAGATATTGGAAACATGTAAAAAATTGACATGAAATTGTAAAAAAAATCAATATTTGCACAAACCATTCCAACTTTGTAAAAAAACTACGATTTGTAAAAAAGCTAAGGGGCCCCTCCTCCGCGCACATCTCGACGCTTCGGAGTCGACGACGAGGTACCGCATTGGAGGACGCATAAGCGGAGTGCAACCTAACAGAGAGCGGGGTCGAGGGCGGGCGGTAGGGGCGCGAGCAGAAGGCTACCGCCTCGCCGAAGAGGACGGCGCGTAGGGCTGCGGCTCCGTCTGAAAGTCAGTGTGCGGAGGAAGGCGGACGGTGCCACCTCGCGTGAGGCAGAGATCGCCGAAGAGGGCGGCGCGCGGGGCTGTGGCTCCGCATGAAGGTCGGTGCGCGGAGGAAGGCGGGCGGTGCCGCCTCGCGTGAGGCAGAGGAGGCGGTTGGGCGGTGGCGCAGCCGCACACGTGCGGCAGGGAGACGAGGCAGGCAGACGGAGGAGATGACCGCGTGGGGGTAGCGTGCCTGGAGCGGATGGGTCGAGCATGAACATATGATTATATACTATAATTAGCCATCTGATTGGGGAATAATTGCAGCAAGATAATAACGGCAGGAATGTATGAGTATATACTATAATTAGAAAAGTTAAAACGACGTAAATGGATTTGTAATCAATAAAATAATAACCATTAATATGCGTTTAATGATAGCCATCCGATTAATTAGGAATGGACGAGATTGAGGGCTCACCACAAGAATGGTGAGACCCCGCCTCATTTGAAGTTTCTCATATATATATATATATATATATATATATAGAGAGAGAGAGAGAGAGAGAGAGAGAGGAAAATGGGGCTGCCCCAGGGGGTAGTTAACTTAACTCCCCCCGTCCCATTTTCCCATATTTTTTTATTTTTTTGGAAAATGAAATCGTATAAATTCATTAGTATATCCATATATTATGTCATTCAAATTCTATTAGAAATAGAGACTCATACGGACTCCATCTAGTTAGAACCGCTTTAAAAAGTCCTGCGACCGTTAAAAAATGATTGTTTAGATGGAGGCCGCAAGAGTCTCTGTTTCGCACAAAATTTAAATGACGTAATATAGGGATACAGTGATGAATATTCACGGAAGATATTTTCAAAAAAAGCTAGGAAAAATGAGGCAGGGGAGCTAAGTTAGCTCTCCCAGGGGCATCCACATTTTTCATATATATATATATAGAGAGAGAGAGAGAGAGTAGAACGTGCATATGGTAATGCATCTGTTTTCCATTTATATCAAAATATTCAATCATTTTCTCGTCCGTGAAAGACACGTTGAGCCTTATTATGGTCACCAAGTTTTTAAAAATTGAACCGGACATCAAACCTGGCATGTATCGATTTTGATTTTTATGGTCGGATCAATGGGACCGACCGGTCGAACCGATGACGACGTCAGCCGTTCAAAGAAATCGGAAAAGATCGAACCATTGTATTGTTGGTTTGTACGGTTCAACCAGGTCAAACCGAGTTAGACCAGTATATCATACAAATAAATACTAAAAATGTTGCATCATATCTATCGAGGATTTGTTTACTATTGTCCTTCCATATTTTTCAATAACACTTATGCCCTTATTTTTAATACAATTGCATGCGTCCCCTATATTTTTACAAAATTAATAGTAGTAACCTTTTATTAGTACGTTTGTGCTCCCATTTTATACTACCATAAAGATGATATTGTGATTTTTTTAAGAAAATATAAGAGCACAAATGAAATTGCTTAAAAGTTAGGGGTATAAATATAAGTGGAAAACCTCATAAACAAAGTGGGAAGAGAGAAGCAATTCTCATATGGTAGGAAGAGACAAGCGATAATGAGTCATTGTCACATGTGAAGGAGAAGAGATAAAGGGAAACTATATTTTGAGTTAGAATGGGACTAGATTATGAATATTTTTGAAAAAATTTATATCTTGTTAATTTATTAGATTTTTTGTCAAAAAAATAGATGGTTGAACCGGAGATTTAATTTAATTGATTCGATCAGATTTAAGCAGTCCAATCGGATTTTGACTGTTTTTTTCAATCGGATGACTGATTTTTTCGGTTCGCTTTTTAAAACCTTGATGATCACCAACTTCGTGTTTTATTAATTAATGGGTACTCGTCGGACTTGGTATTCAAGATTCGCCGTATTTATTTGGCTTTTTGTGCAAGCCAGCAAGCACAGATCCTATAAAATAAGCGTATGAAATTCCATAATTAAATCAGCTCACATATGAATCGAGCCGAGAATGAAATACTAGGACTTCGTGTCACTTTCCATAGTTGTAAAATATCTGTGTGCGACCTTTAAAAAAATATCTGTGTGCACGGATATTAAAAAAACTCTTAGAGTTCGCTCGGTAGGAGAATAATCAGGAATAAGGATGGGAAATAAGGATCTATTCTCCGTTCGGTTGGAGGATAAGAATAAGGAGAATAAGGTGAAATAAAGGTAGGTAAGGTGAGATAAAGATATGAATAAGAGTGAAATAAGATGAAATAATGGGAAATAGTCGTACCACGGGGAAGCGTGTTGGTGGCTTATTCCCCTTATTCCATTCCCCTTATACCCCAAACGAACAGGGCCTTATATATAGTTTCCCCTTTCTAGCCAGGCAAATGCAAACGGTTCCCTTCTAGTGGAAGAAGTCAAGCCAAGCTAATGGAGCACATAGCCTCCTAGTTGAGATAGTCTCCCACCTATAACCCTCCGACCATAGGGTAGAGAGGGGGAGCCCTCCAAGACTCTGGGAGGAGATGGGAATACTAGGGATGAAAAAGGATCGGATATGGCTATCTCGATATCCATATTCGCTTCATCTATATCGAATATGAATACGGATATGTATGTGAGTCGGATACGGATGTAAGGAACCATTCCCTAATGTAATCAGATTCGAAGTTGGATCGAATATAAATCCCAATCGAATACAAAATGATTATGAATCTAATAAGAGCCAAGTATGAAGTGATTTAAAAAAGATACCATTACGACACGCATATAATAAAAATATGTAACTAATCAATAAAAATTATCGTGTTGAAAGACTGCTCATAGATAAGCCTACTTACACTTCTCCTATTTGTTATTCCTATGAAGTTGTCGATGCATAGTGGTTTCAAAAGTCTAAGGGGATACATGAACTTGGAAGAGGCGATAACGTTAGCTTAATTGTTTATTAATAATATTATATTATATAATAATTTATTTATTTATTTATTTATTTTATATATAATATATATTTTTATGTTTGATTTTGGATCTTTTATTGTTATCATATCAAAATTTATATTAGGAAGTTTCTACAAGTGATATTCACGTTAGATACATATTGGATTAATTTTCGAACATGAATATCTATATTCACGTTCGATGCATGGAGGTAGACTCTACTGCCACAACACCTTATGTATATAACATGAAGGGCCTGTTTGGTTGCAGGGTTGGGCAGGGTTGGTCCAACCCTAGTTACTATTCACAAGGGTACTTCCTCCTCACAGATTACTATTCACCCATCCCAACCCAACCCAGTCCAACCCAGCAACCAAACAGGCCCGAAGAGTTGGATGGTGACGATGTGGAGGAGGATGACAACACGTGAAGGGGGATGTCGATGACATGGAGGCGGGTGGAGATGACATGGAAGTGAAGGGGGATGGTCAGCATGCGTAGACATGGAGGGCGCACGTGGAGGTGGACTCCAACGATGTAGTCATGGTATGTATATCCACAACCTATCATGTTGGCTATTTCTTTCCAGAATATCATGAGGGCATTTACAAACGGAGTGTAAGTTTTACATAAACAATGAGACTAATTTTGTAATCCATGTCCAAAGGTTAACATTGATCTAAATTGGATTCAGATACAACGAGAATATTAGATACATTGACTGATATGATCGGACAACTCTGAGAGGTCCTCTAGATTTGGATATGAGATTTGATATCATTATCCAAGACACGATACATGGCATATACAATCCTCGTGACCTTATTTCCAAGTATCCGTGGAGAAGGCACACTATTTTCAATGGGAATGCGGCATGTTCTTAAAGAGATAGATATGAGTATTGTACAAAGAGTAGAAATTTAGGATAATTAAATTCGATATAATTATATAAGATAGTGTATCCACATTACTCCAAGAATGATGTGGATAAGATTCACATTATTGTTAGATATGTTTAGAGAGAAATTTAGGATGAATAATTTAGATTTCATTATCTTGGATAACATTATCATGGATAGTGTTACCCGCAATACTCCAAAAATAATGTGGATAATATTCACATTATTTCCAGATATGTACATAGAGGAAGCTAAGATAATTAAATTAAATTTATTTATTTTGGATAAGATTAATGTGATAATGTAATCTACAATAATCTTGTATAGTGCGGATAAGATCCACACCATCCTACAAAGACTTGATTGTGAATATGATTCATAAATTCAATAATAATGTGAATTAAATTTTCACATTATGAAATAAATATAAATTAGCTTTATATTTAGCTTTATATTTATATATATATGACTCATATTTGTTGGATATTCTTTTTTGCAATTATCATATATGATTTAGAATTAATTGGTGATAATGTAATTCCAAAATTAACCATCAAATTAAAGATTTGAGTGTTGAAAGATTACAACCAAATAAAAGAAAAAAATAAAAGGGAAAACATAAAAGGGAGAACGTCCATGGTGAGCTCCACCATGGTGACGTCCCCATGTAATATGTGTTGGAAATGCGAGCCCACGGAGAGCCATTATGCAATAAATGTTATAGCAAATATCATTCCCTGATCTGAAATGAAGAATAAATGATTTGCATAATAGGTCCCTTAGTACAATTAGGGTTATGTACCATGGCCATCTTAATAATCATACAGCTGTTGATTCAACTATTGAATAATAGAGGCTGGTGCTTGGATGAATATCTAAAGAGTTAGATTGAGGACTCATCAAGCACCGTCAAATGATTGTTAAGAGATGATCTCCAGCCTGAGTAGGAGATGGCAATCCTTATCTCTGAAGGCTGATATCTGACCGACCTCTTGATGCAGGTCCTCTGCATAGGAATAGAGATTCGGAGGTGTCCGATTAGTTAGGTCAAAGAGTTGACTTAATGAGATCGAGATAACCGAAGTCCTATATCGTATGCTGTCACGATACAGGCACACATCCTCTGACCGGAGACAGATGTGTTGCTATATGTCTGAGTATGTGCATTTGGCAGACCAATAGGTTGATGACCTAACAAAGGTCTATACACCGGCGCGCTAGTGTGCGTATAAGGGCATACGAGTAATACGATCTTTCAAAGGGATCATACAGGTTCATTTATTGAACCAGAAGACATGAGCGCACTCATAAGATATTGGGAAGAATCAAATTCCGTGCACGGTCATCTCGCTTTGGAAGCTTGACTGAATTTGTAGGTTTGATATATGCTTTTGGAAAGTATATGATCAAGACTAGGTATGATATATGCTTTTGAAAAATGTATGATCAATATCGACTCCCAATGATCGAATGAGAAACTTACTGATAAAACCATGAAGTAAACAGTGTAAAGTTGATCAAATACTTCAGGTTTAATCTGAGTCTTCCAGTATGCATGATGTACAAGTATTGGGAATACCTGAGGGTGATGTGATCATAAACGATTGTATAACCATGACGCTTCCATTCCTAGGGAGTGATGAAACGGGTCTGGATTTTAGTGACTCCTCTCAGTAGAGAAGTGATCTAATCTTGATTCAAATGTTGGACATTGATCTGAATGTGATTCAGATGCAATAAGAAGATTAGATTTGCGGTCTTGATTAAATCAAGCATCTATGGGAGGCCCACGATCTGGATTTGAGATATGATCTCAATATCCAAGTCACTATACGTAGAACAATACAATCGCCCTGTCCTTATCTCCAAGTATCTGCGGAGAAAGCGCATTATCCTTGAAAGGATTCGGGATAATTTCATTGTTGATAATATATATCCAAGCATCGAGAAAATGGATAATTAAATGTGATTTAATTATCATGATTAATATGAATTTGATTCATATTATAAAGAGAGTTATCTTAGATAATTAGATATGATTTAATTATCAAAGATGTAAATAATGTGAATGTGATTCATATTATTTGGATACAAGAGAATAGAGATCCAAGATGATTAAATGTGATTTAATTATCATGGATATGAATAATGTGGATAGCAATATCCATATTAGTCATGTATATTATAAATGTGATTTATATTATATAAGAGAGAGCTATTTGTAATTTACATTTGTTAATTAAATGTTAATGGGAATTGGATTCACATTGGACATTAAATTGAAAATGTAACTTACATTTTATTTTGGGTTGTGAATATGATTCACAAATTTCCAATGGCATGATTGTAATGTTCACAAAATAAATTGGATTTATTTTTGTGAAATAATTTGCAACAAAAGTTGTTGCAAATATTGGAGAGAATCATGAGATAATGTAATCTCATGAATAAGAAAAGGAGGCTCCCTTCCTAATGAGGAGAGGGGACGACCACAATTCCATAAGGAATGTGGTGGCCGTCCACCCTCCTTATGGAAGGAGGCTTGCCTCCTTTCCTATTTCTCCAAAGGAGATTCATTTGATATAAATCAAATTATATTTATTATATATTTGATTTTTATTAAATTAATTGTTGTTGTGTTTTTAGTAACAAATCATGACCATTGAAAGAAACACAAATTAATGTGAACCATTGGATTTGTGTTTTGAGATCCATGGATCCCAAAACCCTATAAAAGGAGAGGCACCCCTTTACTCTTCTTTACACACAATAGTTGAGACAACAAATCTCTCTCTCTCTCTCTCTCTCTCTCTCTCTCTTTCTCTCTCTCTCTCATGGCCGTCCACCATGGATGCCTTAGAGAGATTCTCCATCATTGCGGCATCGTCGTTATGCTGCCCGATGGTTTGCTCGTGGATCTCCGTCTCCTTCGGTGCGCCCCGCTCGTGAAGAAGACGTCGGATCTCGTGTGTCGAGATCAGGAGATTCGCCGCTTGGATCATCAACATGGATTGCAAGAAGCACGTAGTTCATCCCCGTGCTCGCAAGCGTCTCCTCCGTCGGATCGGACTTGAGACAGGAGGTCTCTTTGTTTAGAGACTCGATCGCAACCACACTTCAAGAGGTAACCCTAATACTTGTTTGTGGTTTAGACAAAACGATCCGAGAAGTGTTCTTGGATCATGTGGTTTCGTCGCATGAAAAATTTTTAATTTCCGCTGCCTAGAACAACTAGTACGTGTCGTCGTTCTTCGTCGTATTCGATACGATGATTACGCTTCCGTGATGCGCTTGAGGATCTAACCATATCCTTCAAGTTGTATCAGAGCCCCAGGTTGACGGTTTCGAATATGATTCGCAAACCGAGGACGACTTGGGTTCGTTAAGGTCGATAAAGTTTTTATTGCATTTGATTTCGCATATCTGTTTAGTAAATAATTTCGGCCATATTTAAATTGTTTAAGGACGAATTATTTACTTGGATTTTGTTCTCCATTAAATAAGGAAACCATAGGATCTGAGTTTACGTAAATCAGATTGCGTATGCTCTAGATATGGTTGTTTTAATGAACATGTATGTACTGTTGCGGGAACAGTAGATTTTAATATGATTAAAGAGTTAATTATTGTTATCGTCTGCCTCGAAATGTGTGAAACATCACTTGGCTTCTGTCCTAAATCAAGTTATCAATCTTTGAAAATTGATTTTGTCTAATTTGGATTTAAATTGATTGAGATATGTTAATTTTAGTGAGTAGGGGTCACTACTAAAATTGCAGTCCTAATTTAGAACCAAGTGATTGTCAATTAGTGAAATTAATTGTTAATTTCGTGGAATAATCATGAAAAATATTTGAGAAATATTGGAAGATGATTATTTACCTAATTGACTTGGTCTCAACCAATTAATTGATTAGATTTGATCTAAATCTTAATTGGAAACACAATCATCAAACTTGATGCTTGAATAGGATTGGGAATTGTGTAGCAAATTTCCTTATAATAAAAAATATTTTGATTATTACTATATGGTATAATTTCGGTTGAAAAACCGATGATCATCTCAAGTACAAATTGATATATCTGGTATTATGCTTTCCCGAGGTGGATATGGTGTCTAGTCGGAGAGCATTGGGGTTGCGGGTTGCAAGGTATGTGGTCCGTCTCACTCTCGTCGGTACTGGTCATGACAATGGGTAGGGGCTGTATAATGCGGAGAAAATTAAGATGTATTTTTCTAATTATTAAAATTCAAATTAATATGTATTTTGAGATATTACCATATATATATTCAAGTAAAAATGATCAAGTTTGTTGATTGAATTGGATTGATAATTAATTTAATATGATTAAATTGATTATGTCCAATTGAGACATTCTATTGTGAATAGAGTTATTATTTTCCTTGGAAGAATTAATTATATGAATGTGATTCATGATAATTAATTAAAATTTGAATATGATATGGAGGATCACATAAGTGACATCCATGGTCTCCCGTGAAGGCGAAGGGTTCCGTCGCCAGATATTGTATGTAGGAGACGTCTGTCCAAAGTGACAGCTCCTACATGCGATCCATTTGGATCGGACTCTTCGCTTCTCGAAAGAGTAAGGACGTATGCGTAGTGACCCCAATATCGGGTCCTCATATTATTGGGGCGATATTGGATTGCGCATAGCGAGTTGTATTCCTGTTGACGGTTGGTTCAATTAATGACGGGTCAACATTGCCTTAGGGGTGGTGGGCCCGGGTGTTAAAGACCGAATTGGGAGATGCAAGTTGGACTTGCAAGGCGGAATGTATTCCCGCTTCTTTTTACCCGAGTTGTAGGTTCTCATATTATTGGGATGCAACAAAGATAAGGAAGGAGATCCCAGATCTTGCTGAGATATGTTGGTAAGTATATCTCTTACATTAAAAGTGATTAAGGGAATGAACTTTCAGTGTTGACAAGGCAAGATAACTTTGATATAAAAATTCCTAAATCAAAGTAAAATATGTATATATATATGTACACTTATGCAAATTTCTTATTTCAGATGATCCTTCATTAAAACCCACTCAACGAATACTCAATAATAACTAGTAAAATATCATCGATTGGACTCATGATCCAGATATTGTACTTGCATTGGACACATAATGTATGTGGTTGCAATGTGCAAGTTTCCTCATAATATTGAGGAATGACAATTAAATAGATAATAGGACTACAACCCTAGGGTTTGTATGTCTCTATTGTCTTGATCTCATCGGATGTACTTTGGAAGTGACATATCGATGATGATCGCAATTGTAAATTAATCCTTATAAAATCTAAGAAGACTTTCTGGCATACATATGTGCTCTTGACATTTAATCATGAATGACGTGGTTCTCTGCATCGTGTAGAATGGTGGCTCTATAGGAGTTGATGTATTCAAATTGTTTGAATACCTACCTGAACCAATGTTTTAAGAGTCTAGATAGATGTAGACATGATGAGTGTCATCATTCCATTGTCTATACTCTAGTCATTCACGAAGCTTCATAATATTCATATTGTATGAATTTAATGAAGCTTGTATAAATGTTAAAATACTATTACATTGAATTCTTTTTGAATTTAACGTAAGAGATCCTTAGTCTTAAGCAATAGTTGCTTATAGATAAAGAGAGCGTAGTGGAAGCATGGGTTGGACCCGAGTAAGAAGTATGGTCAAAGAGTTGACTGTACATCTATGACTTCCATATGTCATCCGAATAGTTGGATGAATGCCAATACTGCAATAAGTTGATGTGTTGATAGTATGACTATCAAGTCTGTCTAGAATCCTTCGAGAAGGACTCAGATGGAGCATCAGAATAATCTACATAAATCATTGAGATTGACTTTCTTATTTGATAAGATAAAGTCTTATAATTGTATCTCAATCTTCTAACAACACTTGCAATGGGTTGCATATGTTTTAGAAGACTGGAAAATTTGATCTTAAGGTTTATAGTTATCCACATGGATATTGATTTAATTGTTGTAACAATCTCTGTTGGATTGATAGACTTGTTAATTTCAATGGGAGAGCCCTTAGTCTTAGAGAATGTCTCTATGACCTAGATATTAGAATACATTCGTTATTTATTTCTAAATGTTGGGAATAAACATGAATTCTGTAATAAATCTATCATAAAGAGTTATGATGGAGATATTTCATATAGTAATCTAAAATCTAGTGGACTCTGCTAAATTATAAACTTAATAAATGGTTCATTAACATTTCGAAATACTGAAATTAAACCTTAAGATCAATAGGAGGATGAAGATCATTTGACAATGATCTAGCATCAAGCCTTGGACATTTGTCTATTGATTTGATCAATAGAATAGTAAGAGACGAAACTTTAGAATGTCTAAAATTTTAAAACTTACATACTTATGAATATTGTATTCAAAGTAAAATGTCCAATACACCCTTCTTTGGGAATGGTGTAAGATGTCAAGGTATTCAGGATCTCATACATATTGATGTGTGCATATCATCTATATCATAGTAAACATTATGGATATGTGATACCTGTTGATGATTATGTATGATATGAGATTTCTTCTCTTCACCTAAAGAAACCTTTGAAATGTTCAAAGATTTCATTATTTGGTTTACAACCAAAGTTTGAAGGAAGATAAAATGAATTTGATCTAATCTAGGTAGCATGTACTTGTTAGATGAATTCAAAGGATACCTTATGGAGAAAGGAATATCATTCCTATCTCACTCCTCCTGATAAACCTAAACTCAATAGAGTTATAGAGAGATACAATTGGATCATGTGTGACATGATCTTATCAATGATGAATTTTAGCATAATTATCCCTTAGTTTCCAGGTATATATGTAGTAGAGACTACAATATATATCCTTAATAAGGTTCCAAGCAAGTAAGCTGGAATTTAGAACTTGAAAGTGCTACTTCATTAGGAAAATAAAGATGGTATTGGGTACTTACTTTATGACCTTGAGATTCTTAAAAGATCTCATCTTTGAGAATATGATTCTTAGAGGTTGAGACTCTTGAGAATCAAGATGAAAATGAAGTGTAGGAACTCATTTAATCTTGAGAAGATAATGAGGCTCCTGAAATTGGAAACTAAAAGGACAATTAAAGATGAAACACTAAAAACCTCTTCAAATAAGTTTGAGGAAGGAATCCATGTGTCAGAGAAATCTGACAATGATCGAACTTCATGTGATGAAGCTTCTGAAGGTCATAGCATGGATAGATGGATGTTAAGAATAAAAGTCTAATGTAGACTTCATATACAAGTGTTGTATATCGACCCTAGAGGATCCACCTATATGGGTAAGACCTGTAAAGGTGTAAATGGATCTTCAAAAGAAAGGGAATCTTATGAGAAGGTAGATATCTTCAAAGCACGGTTCGTAGCCATGAGATACACACCGGAAGAGAAGACATTGCTTGCGATGAGAATTGCTCTTCGGTGACCATGCTTGAAACCATCAGAATATTGCTAACCTTAGCTACACAACTTGATTACTGCATCTTCAAGATGTAAGTCAAGATTACATTCCTCTATGAATACCTCTCTGAGGATATTCACATGAAGTAGCCCCAGGGCTTCATGGTTGAGGAAAGCAAGGTGTGCAAGCTAGAGAGCTCCATCTATGGACTCAAATAAGCTTCTTGAAGTTGGACCATAAGATTTGATGAAATTATAAATGTTATGATTTCAGATGAAATCTTGATGAGCCATATGAAGCTTAGTGGGAGTGCCTTTGTGTTCATCGTGCTAAATGTAGATGATATCCTAATCATTTAAAATGATATAAGTATAACAATAAGTGTTTTATTATCTAGTTGTTCCATAACTTGAGATATAATCTCAAGGATACCTCTTGGATCTTAGTTCTGAAGTTGTTCAGGAGCAAAGAGAAGAGGGTATTGGGACTGTCACATTAGTAGTTCACCTTGAACATATTCCAATTTTGGAAAATTCCAAGAAAGGCTTCCTTCCCTTAAGATTTGGTAGTGACCTATCTAAAGGGATAGCAACTCAAAGAGTTGAGGAAGTGAATACTAGAACTTCTTGCACTTGTGCATCAGTTACGAGAAGCTGTATATGCTAGATGTGTACGAATACCAGATATCTGCCATGCAGTGGGAGTAGTAAACAGTTACTAATCCTACTATGGAGAGAAAACACTTGATTGCAGTAATAACAATATCTTCATAGACGATCAGATTTTTGAGATAGTGATCTCAAAGTCTTATCTTCGAAAACTTAAGACTTTATAGATAGAGATCTAGAAGGTCTTAACTGTGGATACCTTAAGAGATAGTGATCTCCAAGAATAAGGGTATTCTGATAAGAATTATGGAAATACTGGTTATGATAATTGTTAAGCTGTAGTGTCAAGGATACTATGACTAACAAAATTGAGTATTGGTTGCAGGAGATGCAGCATTCGCATTAGATGCGAGCACTGTTACTGGGGATATGCAAGTGCCGTAAAAGGACTTGACATAGTCTCGTGGGAACAGAGAGATTGATCAGCTTACCTAGCTATTTTCTTAATAGCGTATGATTGTCACATGAGTGCGGATTTAAATGATTAGCCCATCGATGGCTCTTTAGGCTAGTGGGAGATTGTTGGAAATGCGAGCCCACGGCGAGCCATTATGCAATAAATGTTATTGCAAATATCATTCCCTAATCTGAAATGAAGAATAAATAATTTGCATAATAGGTCCCTTAGTACAATTAGGGTTATGTACCATGGCCATCTTAATAATCATACAACTGTTGATTCAACTATTGAATCATAGAGGCTGGTGCTTGGATGAATATCTAAAGAGTTAGATTGAGGACTCATCAAGCACCGTCAAATGATTGTTAAGAGATGATCTCTAGCCTGAGTAGGAGATGGCAATCCTTATCTCTGAAGGCTGATATCTGACCGACCTCTTGATGTAGGTCCTCTACATAGGAATAGAGATTCGGAGGTGTCAGATTAGTTAGGTCAAAGAGTTGACTTAACGAGATCGAGATAACCGAAGTCCTATCGTACGCTGTCACGATACAGGCACACATCCTCTGACCGGAGACAGATGTGTTGCTATATGTCTGAGTATGTGCATTTGGCAGACCAATAGGTTGATAACCTAACCAAGGTCTATATACCGACACGCTGGTGTGCATATAAGGGCATATGAGTAATACGATCTTTCAAAGGGATCATATATGTTCATTTATTGAACCGGAAGACATGATCTCACTCATGAGATATTGGGAAGAATCAAATTCCGTGCACGGTCGTCTCGCTTTGGAAGCTTGACTGAATTTGTAGGTTTGATATATACTTTTGGAAAGTATATGATCAAGACCTAGGTATGATATATGCTTTTGGAAAGTGTATGATCGATACCGACTCCCAATGATCGAATGAGAAACTTACTGATAAAACCATGAAGTAAACAATGTAAATTTGATCAAATACTTCAGGTTTAATCTGAGTCTTCCAGTATGCAGGATGTACAGGTATTGGGAATACCTGAGGGTGATGTGATCATAAACGATTGTATAACCATGACGCTTCCATTCCTAGGGAGTGATGAAACGGGTTTGGATTTTAGTGACTCCTCTCAGTAGAGAAGTGATCTAATCTTGGTTCAAATGTTGGACATTGATCTGAATGTGATTCAGATGCAATAAGAAGATTAGATTTGCGGTCTTGATTTAATCAAGCATCTATGGGAGGCCCACGATCTGGACTTGAGATATGATCTCAATATCCAAGTCACTATACGTGGAACAATACAATCGCCCTGTCCTTATCTCCAAGTATCTGTGGAGAAAGCGTATTATCCTTGAAAGGATTCAGGATAATTTCATTGTTGATAATATATATCCAAGCATTGAGAAAATGGATAATTAAATGTGATTTAATTATCATGATTAATATGAATTTGATTCATATTATAAAGAGAGTTATCTTAGATAATTAGAAGTGATTTAATTATCAAAGATGTAAATAATGTGAATGTGATTCATATTATTTGGACACAAGAGAATAGAGATCCAAGATGATTAAATGTGATTTAATTATCATGGATATGAATAATGTGGATAGCAATATCCATATTAGTCATGTATATTATAAATATGATTTATATTATATAAGAGAGAGCTATTTGTAATTTACATTTGTTAATTAAATGTTAATGGGAATTGGATTCACATTGGACATTAAATTGAAAATGTAATTTACATTTTATTTTGGGATGTGAATATGATTCACAAATTTCCAATGGCATGATTGCAATGTTCACAAAATAAATTGGATTTATTTTTGTGAAATAATTTGCAACAAAAATTGTTGCAAATATTGGAGAGAATCATGAGATAATGTAATCTCATGAATCGGAAAAGGAGGCTCCCTTCCTAATGAGGAGAGGGGACGGCCACAATTCCATAAGGAATGTGCTGGCCGTCCACCCTCCTTATGGAAGGAGGCTTGCCTCCTTTCCTATTTCTCCAAAGGAGATTCATTTGATATAAATCAAATTATATTTATTATATATTTAATTTTTATTAAATTAATTGTTGTTGTGTTTTTAGCAACAAATCATGACCATTGAAAGAAACACAAATTAATGTGAGCCATTGGATTTGTGTTGTCCCATGGATTGAGATCCATGGATCCCAAAACCCTATAAAAGGAGAGTCACCCCTTTGCTCTTCTTTACACACAATAATTGACAACAAATCTCTCTCTCTCTCTCTCTGTCTCTCTCTCTCTCTCTCTCTCCCTCTCATGGCCGTCCACCATGGATGCCTTAGAGAGATTCTCCATCGCCGCAGCATCGTCGTTATGCTGCCCGATGGTTTGCTCGTGGATCTCCGTCTCCTTCGGTACGCCCCGCTCGTGAAGAAGACGTCGGATCTCGTATGTCGAGATCAGGAGATTCGCCGCTTGGATCATCAACATGGATTGTGAGAAGCACGCGGTTCATCCCCGCGCTCGCAAGCGTCTCCTCTGTCGGATTGGACTTGAGACAGGAGGTCTCTTTGTTTAAAGACTCGATCGCAACCACGCTTCAAGAGGTAACCCTAATACTTGTTTGTGGTTTAGACGAAATGATCCAAGAAGTGTTCTTGGATCATGTGGTTTCGTCGCATGAAAAAAATTTTAATTTCTGATGTCTAGAACAACTAGTACGACTAGTCATTCTTCGTCGTATTCGATACGACGATCACGCTTCCGTGATGCGCTTGAGGATCTAACCATATCCTTCAATATGTATTATCCCCATTTTTTCTTGTTTATTATCTATTTGTTGATGAAGTTTTGGGGAGTCTAATTGAATATTTAAGTTCATAATGTTTTATGAATTCTTATCCTCAACTTTTTGAGGATCACAATTAATCATAGCCATCCATTTAATATTAAAGATTGCAATTCTAATGATCTACAATAGAATAAAAGAAATATCGTACCTTTCAAAAACATAATTAATTCGAAAAGTTGAAAATAAACAAGTCTCTCTCTCTACATATACTACCCTCTTTCTATCTATCCATGTGGTTGTCCCCTACCATAGGGTCCTCCATCCCCATGACCAGGTTGTCCCCCTCTGCAGCTGTCTTGCCGTTGTGCTACTACATCGGTATCAATCGCCATCGTGGTCGATGTGTTCGAAATGTACCTTGTCTTTATGATGGACTCATCAGAGGTTCAATAGTAGGGAACAACGTACTTCATGCTCTCACTTTCGTGACTGTCTTTGTCATGCAGATGATCAAGTAGTAGTATGCATTGTACAGACAAGTCCTCTAGTTGAAACCTAATGAAGCTCCCTCCTTCTATGTTCATAAGACAATATCATTTGGCCTTTTATTGATCGTTTTGACATCGACAATGTTGTCAGGATGGGATGATCAGTTGTTATCCGACCGAGGTGAATGCAAAAGCAGAGGCAGTGCATCTCCTGCCATGCATAAGGATGGGAGAGATGGGTCGTACATTGACTCTCTCCATTAAAGGTTTTGATTTGAACTCGGCTAACCTCGTCGATCGACACTTCTTCCAAAAAATCGACCTCCTCTTCCATACATGAAGCCTAACAAATTTTTTAGGTTGTACTATAGAGACCGATCCTCCATCGGCATGCAGACTCATGCAAGACTTCACTGTGAATCAGGTTGTGGTTCTCAACCAACCACAATGATCGCCGTAGATCTTTATACGTTCTCATGCAACTGCACTTGCAAGAGGTGGTAGAGTGGAGGAGCGTACGGATGGTGGCAATAGTGTTTTACTAATGGAGGTCGATCCTAGATTTGCTTGATTTCTTTCTTCTAATTATATATGATTTTTGGTCAAAACTCTGTATGGATGAATTGGAGTTTCGAAATTTTTATTATTTTGAAAGGGGAAAAGAAAAGGAGGACTAATGAGACCTTTTACAAATGTGATTGAGTTCAAGAGGCAAAATTGTCAAAAGTTGAAGCATTTTTTGTCAACAATAATAGAGAAAATAGATAGAAGTTGACATATGTTATACCATGTATTGGTTAACAACTATTCAACATTCTACATGTAATTTGTAATTAAGATATGTTCTGCACATAATTATGATAGTTTACGTGATTTTGAGTGTAAAAATCCCAAATATAAACAACCACAATTCTGTAAACCATTATCAAAATTTCTAAACTTTATAAAAATTCTAATCAACCAGAGTTGATGATCAATAGGAATGAAAACAATTAGATACATATACAAATATAGGTGTTACCATATCCTTATCCTTTTTAAAAATTCGGATATGAATACGAATATCACACGAATGTGTAAAATGTGAAATCATATCCGCAAAATATGAATACAAATTTAAAACGAATAGTGATAATTCAGGTATGTATATTTGACAAACGAATACGAATTAATATGTGAATATTATACACGTCTAAATTTACTTAAAACCTATAAGCATTTTCGGTTCATAACAATTCCTAATAAATAAAAAGTATATTAAATATTTTAATAATAAATATGTACATAAAAATACCTAAATAATAAAAAGAAACGTAAAGATATAATTAAATAATAACAGAAATCTTACCAAAATTACTTCTCTGTGTACCATGTAAGTATCAGTATCATCCTGAATTTGAACATCCGTATTTATATTCCTATTCACATTTGTATTCATATTCGTATCTTTCAAAAAAAAATATTCGTATTTATATCTTCAAAAATTTAAATATTCATATTCGTTAAAATTGAAAATATTATATTTATTTTTATATTAGACCAATACTAAACATTTATATTTATATTCACATTCGTCAGATACAAGCAGATCATCTTTTGAGAAATATGAATAAGAACAAATTGAATCCGACTGCGAAATTTAATTAACCGTGAAAGTATATGGAAAGAAAAAATCATCAAAATGGCCCAGCAAGTCGTAGACTTTTAATGCCGAATCGTGAAGTCCATTAAATTAAAAAAAACTATCCAGCAGCGCAACTGACGTACGGCCCACAGAACCACCTACTCCTCCTGTTTCCACCACCGGTATTCTTCCCCCCGCAAGGCAAAACCTCGGTCCCTCCCCCCTCCCTTCAATCCGGAGGCTCGCCATTTAGCCGTTGTTTCGAACTCTTTCCACCCCCTCCCACCAACCCTTTATTTTTAAAACCACAGCTCCTCCTCTTCCCATTTACCCTCCAACACAATCCGCCCTCCTCCCCCTTTCTCCTCCATCTCCAACAATGGCCACTGTTATTGGTTATCTACTCCTCCTGTTCCTCTCCCTCCTCCCTCACCCACATGCCGCCGTCTCCCTCTGGGGCGGCCGGAAGAGCGTCGGCAGCTACCCCCGTGACTACGTTGGTCCCACCGAGTACGATCCCAGGAAAGTCAAGCAGGTCTCTTGGAAACCCAGGTATCCGGAATGCATCCTTCTCCGGTGGCAGAATGGTCTTAGCTTTCACGATACACCGAATTCTGAGTATTTCTCTTTGTTGGATCAAACGTAGGGCTTACCTATACGAGGGGTTCCTGTCGCACGATGAGTGCGACCACCTTATCAAGCTGGCGAAGGACAAGCTGCAGAAATCCATGGTAGCGGACAACGAATCCGGCAAGAGCGTCGAGAGCCAGGTGAGGACGAGCTCGGGATTCTTCCTCCAGAAGCGACAGGACGAGGTCGTCGCTCGGATCGAGAGGCGGATCGCGGCGTGGACCTTCCTCCCAGAAGGTAATCTAATCTACATAGATAATCCAAGAAACGATCTCCTTTTTCCGGAGAAACATCCACTAAATCGGGTGGACTCGATTGATATCAGAGAACGGGGAGACGATCCATGTGCTGAGGTACAAGCTCGGGCAGAAGTACGATGCGCATTACGACTACTTCCATGACAAGGTGAACCAACAGCTCGGTGGCCACCGGTACGCCACCGTGCTCATGTACCTCGCTGATGTCAAGCGCGGTGGTGAGACCGTCTTCCCCAATGCCGAGGTAATCACACATTCTTGGGTGCGTTTGGTTTGGTTGCAGGGTTGGATAAGGTAGGATTGACCCTACTCGAGGTACCCTTCGTTCCAACCATCCTAACCAAACGATCCCTTAGGACGTATTTGGTATGCGGGTTAAGGTTGATTAAATTTGTAGAGGATGACCCATTTTTGAGTTTTTGTGTTTGGATAGAGGGTTGCGGGTGTGTTAAAGCGAAAGTGAGTAGTTATTGTGATGCGATTGTATTGAATTTTGAAAAAGTGAGTAGAAGTATAGTAATTTATAATTTTTATATGATATGATGGTATAATATATTAGTTGTTTATAGGATTGATGATGTAAAATTGATTTATTTAATTTTTTAAAAAAAGAATAAAGTGGAGCTCACATGAGAGAGATAAAGGATGGATTAAGGAGGGTAACCTCTCCAAACCCACCGGTAACCCGGTAGCCGAACACTACCTTAGTGCTCGCCTTCTAGCTGGTTACTTAAATATATTCAAACTGCAGGGACACCAACCCAAGGACGACACCTGGTCGGACTGTGCAAAAGAAGGTTTTGCAGGTAATTTTGTAGTTAATTCCAATTTTTCTTTGATCAGTATTAGTTAAGAATCAATAGTTTGATCATTAAGTTTAATTCTTTTTTTTGCGTGGTTGCAGTGAAACCCAGGAAGGGGGATACAGTGCTGTTCTTCAGCCTGTACCCCAACACCACCACGGACACCCACAGCCTCCACGGCAGCTGCCCCGTCATAGAGGGTGAGAAGTGGTCTGCGACCAAGTGGATCCACGTGAGGTCGTTCGAACGCTCGTCTCTTCCCGTCGAAGAGGCGAAGCCGAGGAACAGCGACTGCGTCGACGAGAACGACCTGTGCGAGCACTGGGCGTTGGCCGGCGAGTGCGAGAAGAATCCAGTGTACATGGTGGGCAACAACGACACTTTGGGCTACTGCAGAAAGAGCTGCAAGTCGTGCACGGCAGCCTCCTCGTAGATTTTGTTCCCTTCTTTGGTCTCCCTTACACATCTCTGATCTTATACATCTCACGTTTTAAATCTTTTTTGGTGTTCTGTTTACTACAAATGTGATGACTTGAGTTTCGACCTTGATTATCAGAACACTTTATTTCTTTTTCTGTTGAGATTGTCTACCAACAGTAATTTGATATTGGAGGACCATCCCTTGCAAATTTAGGGGAGACATACTTGAAGAAAGTCTTTTGTCTATTATGAGGAATACTTTGAATGGTGTTTCCATATAAGTCAACTGATATCATTAGTGTCAACTTACCTTGCACCATCTTCAATTTACAATGAACATATTTTTCTTATCTTAAATTGATAGCATATACGTTAATCTACATTCACAATGAGCAAATTATTATGGTATAGTTTTATTTATCCTTAACAATTGTAGCGATCCCCACTACTTTAACATGAGTGTTTTTGACATACGTGTCACTTGTGCTCTTACTTATTTCCTAATATTTTCCAGTAAATTAACTCTATTAACATGAGTATTTCCTTGTCGTTAACTTTAATACTTCAAATTGTTAGATATAATGGTCAAAAGACTTTAAAAATAATTAACTATGATACATTTTGTTTTAGAAACAACCCAAACCATCCCCTTTTATCAAACTCAAAAACAAGCTTATCATTTGAACATATGTTATGTTCATATTTATTTAATGCTAGAATCCTATTATCTTTATCTTATGTGGGCGTTTGGTTCGAGAATAAGCATGAACAATGATGTGGAATAAGAATATTAAGGGTATATTCTCTATTCGGCTGGAGGATAGGAATAAGGAGAATAAGTTGAAATAAATGTTATTCTTTAATCGATTGGTTGTTGAGGGTTAAGGAATAAAGTTTGAAAGTCAGTTAAAGTTATTGGATATTATTTGTTTTGGTGAAATGAATTTTATTGTAAACTGGTAGCATATAATTGTCACTTATACACCGATACAAACTTCAACTTAATAATTAAATGTCCCAAATTCAGGAAGCCAACATTCATTTTATATTATTTTTTAAATTATAGGATGCTTATCATACACCGGTTCTTTTGCAATCTCATGTACGGAAGTTGATCCGACCGTCATCTCACGCTCTGCTATCACACTCTCCTTCTCTTGTAGCTGACATTGGGTTTCCTCCAACCTCTACGGAGAATTCTTCTGAAAATTTGAGCATATTATTAAATCCGCTAAGAAATTCCTTTCTTCCCGCATGGACTCGTCCGTCAGGGTCAACGTTGATGCCTTTACCTCTTATCTACAAGATATCTGCACGGAATTATGTGATTTGATAGTTGTCTCTATTGGGATGGATAAATCTGATTTAGATAAAAATAATGGTAAGAATTTACCTCTTTTAAGCAATTGTACCACAAGCAATCCTCGGCGTCCTCATATTTATGTAAACCCTCAAAAAGTAGGTCTGCATCATCTGGGCAGAAGCATCTACGTCCATGAATCTTAGACCGATAATAGCGAATCATGGCTATAACTAGGTTTTTGAGAAAATTCGAAAACCTTTAACTAAAGAAAAAAGCCACGAATGAATTATGCATTGTAAAGTTTGTTAAAAAGGACAAGTAATTTAGGAAAAATTTTCCCTCAGATTGCATCTTCCGCATACATGCAAGCGTTGATAGTTCCGACAATTAAGCCACGTCACCCTAGTGTATGCTCATCCGTGTCCATTATCACATCGCCAATTAGTTATTCAAAAAGTGTGGAATCATCATCGGGATATGAAATCATTATCACAACTAAAGTAGCAACAAATTATAATTGAAAACCATGACATTTGTTAGGCGTAAGCTTTTTCTCAATACAATATGGATACATCATCGATGTATTCTCCTAAGCACTGAGACAAAAAGCATTATTAAGAAAAGATAGAGAGACGAAGAGGACACAAAAGATGGCGAAGCGCTCTCCCACATGGTCGTTGCCAAATCGTAATGCAACACCTCTCCGACTCGGATGTCTTCCTCGGAGACCCTGCTATCGCTCCATGTTGAATTGTTGTCGAAGTCCTCGTCGTTCACCATGGCTCTACAGGGACCCATCCTCGTGCTGAGTCGCATGTAAATACACTAGATATTTGATCCTCACCTTGAAAATCACAACAAGATGGCAAAGCGCTCTCCCACATAGTTGATTCCAAACCATAATGCAACACCTCTCTGGCTCGGATGTCTTCCCCAGAAACCCTGATATTGCTCCCCACGGAATTGTTGTCGAAGTCCTCGTCGTTTGCCATTGGCTCTATAGGAACCTGTCCTTGTGCCGAGTCACATGCAAATGCACTAGATATTTGACCCTCACCATCAAAATCACGAATGAAGTTGTTGATGACGTAGCACGCCATAACAATCATCACTTGTTTCTCAAAGCAGTAAAACGGTCGCTTACAAATTGCCTTGAAGCGAGACCTCATTATCCTGAATGTTTGTTCTATGTACGACCGAAACTGTGAGTGTCTGTGACTGGACATCTCCTCAGGACTATGATATCAGTGGGCCCCTTCTAGGTAGTGGGCAATGACTCCACAATATGGTATGAGAAAGGCATCCGTGTTCCCGTATCCACAATCCAGAAGGAACGTCCATCCAGTTGGTACACGAAAACCACCCTTGTCCAAGACCCACCTCAACACCTTCATTTCAACGGCTGACCCCTCCCATCTGACAACCACATATATAAATATGTAATTGAAGTCGACACATGCCATGAGATTCTGTGCCAATGTTTGGTGCATGGTCCCAAACTTTGGAGCGATATTTGCAGGGACATTTGCAGGGATAAGCGTCCAGATCGCTCTAATCACATCTTGAAAATATATACCAGATTCCATTCTATGTTACTCCGTTGAAAAGGTTTTACGTAGACATGATATGTCTATTTTAAAGGATTACCTTGAAATATGGATAGAAGTTGCTATCATGCAGAATAACATCCGGTGTCGGGTAATCTTCCGCTGGCAAGTGGATGAAGTGATCTTTAAGGGAGACGATGTGTATGAGGATATCATTGAGATGATTTGAAATGATATCACCTGGGTATTGGAAATGTTCAGAAAGCAACCGTTTCTTCGCATTATAACCAAGGTAATACAACAATATGCATGCGGAATTGTTGTTGAAGTCCTCGTCGTTCGCCATTGGCTCTACAGGGACCCATCCTCTCGTTGAGTCCCATCTAAATACACTAGATATTTGATCCTCATCCTGAAAATCACAAGAAGATAGTGAAGCGCTCTCCCACATGGCCGTTGCCAAACCGTAATGCAACACCTCTCTAGCTCGGATGTCTTCCCCCAGAGACCCGGATATCATTCCCCGCGGATTGTTGTCGAAGTCCTCGTCATTTTCCATTGTCTCTATAGGGACCCAACCTTTATGCTGAGTCGCATGTAAATACACTAGATATTTGATCCTCTCCATTAAAATCACGAATGAAGTTGTTGATGACGCAACATGCCATAACAATCATCACTCGTTTCTCAAAGCTGTAGAACAGTCGCTTACTGATTGCCTTGAAGTGAGACCTCATTATCCTGAATGTTTGTTCTACGTACGATCGAAACTGTGAGTGTATGTGACTGGACAACTCCTCAGGCCTACGATATCAGTGGCCTCTTCAAGCCCTAAATTGGGGTAGGTGCGCAATGACTCCACAATATGGCATGAGAAAGGTATCTGTGTTCGTGTATCCATAGTCCAGAAGGAACGTCCGTCCAGTCGGTTCACAAAAACTACCCTCGTCCAAGACCCATCTCAACACCTTCATGTCAGCGCTTGACCCCTCCCATAAACCTGTAATTGAAGTCGACACATGCCATGAGATTCTGTGCCAGTGTTTGGTGCCCGATCCTGAACTTTGGTGCGATATTTGCAGGGACATTTGCGTGAATAAGTGTCTCGATCGCTCCAATCACATCTTGATAGATACCAGATTCCATTCTATGTTACTCCATTGAAAAGGTTTTACGTAGACATGAGATGTTTATTTTGAAGGATTGCCTTGAAATATGAATAGAAGTTGCTATCATGCAAAATAACATCCAATGTCGGGCAATTTTTCGCTGACACGTGGATGAAGTGATCTTCGAGGGAGACGATGCGTTTGAGGATATCATTGCGATGATTTAAAATGATATCACAAGAGTGTTGGAAATGTTCAGAAAGCAACCAATTCTTCGTGTTATAACTGAGGTAATACAACAATATGCAGATGGACTTCTTGGTCTTTAGGTGCCTCGAATCCTTCAAGCTCGCAGTTTCTTTAGGGATGGTGCATAGACGTAAGATGTAAAGGATATAATTAATTCTTAAGTGCATCACGGAAGTAGGAAGATCGCATCACATGCAATTGGGAGTGACTAGTTGCATTAGTTGCTTGGGGCAGCGGGATTTTAAAAAGATTGAACGATGAAACCACATGATCCAAGAACACTTCTCGGAACATTTCATCTAAATAACAAACAAGTATTATGTTTACCTCTTGAAGAATTGTTGAGATCGAATATCTAAATGAAGTAACCTTTGTCTCAAGTCTGATCCAATGGAGGGAACTCTTGTGACTGCGTTGATGAAATGTGTTCTCCTCGCAATCCATGTTTATAATCTAAGCGATGAATCACTTGATCTTGTTTCACAAGACCCGATGTCTTCTTTATGAGCCAAGCACATTGAAAAAGATGGAGATCCACTATTAGTCAATCCGGCAGCACAACATCGTCCCTCTCTAGGGTTTAGGTCGGAGGGCCACCCTACTGAGGGAGAGAGGGGTGTGTGTAGAGAGAGATGGAGAGAGTTTAATTCCTCTTGGAATTATGTCTATTCATGAAGAGTTAGGGTTGTATCTTCTTTTATAGTACTTTGGGAGTTCATGGATTCCAATCCATGTGAAATACAAAATCAATGGTTGAGATTGATTTGTGTTTCTATTTAATGGTCATGATTTTGTTGTAAAAATACAACAACAATTAATTTAGATTAAATTAATAAATTAAATAATAAACATAGTTTAATTTTAAAATAATTAACTAACATAAAAGGATTAGGAGGGAAGCCACCCACCCTCTAAAAGGGAGGACGACCACCCTTGTGACCAAGTCAAAGGGTGGCCATCCACCATCCATTAAATGGATGGTGTTGTCTCATCCAATCCTTCATACATATTTACAACAAATTTTGTTGTAAATTAATTCATAAAAAAATACTAATTAATTATATGAATATTTCAATCATGTCATTAAATAATTGTGAATCATATTGACAACCTAAAATAAAATGTAAATTATATTTCCAATTAATTTGCAATGCCAATCCAATTCACGTCAACAATTACTTTGAATATATTGTTTACAATAAGCTATCTCTAATATATTATAAATCACACACATATATAATATTTATAGCGCACTATATAAATTATTCATATTCCTGATAATTAAATCATATTTAATTATCTTAGATCTCTATTCTCATGTGCCAAAATAACATGAATAACATTCACATTATTCACATCTTTAATAATTAAATCACATTTAATTATCTTAGATGACACTCCTTATATGGCCAAATAATATGAATTAATCATTTTATTCACGATAATTAAATCCCATTTAACTATTAATTTTCTTCAATCTCAGACACATTGTCAACAATGAAATTATCGTTGAATTCTTTCAAGAATAATGCGCTTTCTCTGCGGATACTTGGGGATAAGAACATGGAGATTATACGTTCCACGTATAATTACTTGGATATTGGGATCATATCTCAAATACAGATCAAGGGGACCTCTCAAAATATTTGATTAAATCAAAGAGATAAATCTAACCTTTTCATTGCATCTGAATCGCATTCAGATCACTGTCCAACATTTGGACTAAGATCAGAATACTTCTCTATTGAGAGGAGTCACTAAAATCGAGACATGTTTCATCACTCCCTCAGAATGGAAGCGTCATGGTTATATAATCGTTGAAGATCACATCAACCTTGAGTATTCCTAATACCCGTATATCCCACATATTGGAAGATCTAGGATAAAATCAAAGTTTTTAGATCTTATTTAGACGGTCTCCTTGAGGGTTTTATCATTAAGTTTCTCATTTGATCATTTGGAGTCAGTATTAATCAAATACTTTCCAAAAGCTTATATCATGCCTAATTATTGATCATATACTTTCCAAAAGCATATATGAAACATACAAATTCAGTCAAGCTTCCAAAGCAAGATGATCGTGCATAAAATTTGATTCCCAATATCTCATGAGTAAGTTCAGGTCTTCCAATTCAGTAATGAACCTGCATGATCCCTTTAAGGGATCGTATTACTCATATGCCCTTGTATGCACACCATCGCATCGTTGTATAGACCTTGATTAGGTCATCAACCTATCGATTTGTCAAATGTACATACTCAAACATATAGTAACACATATGTCTCCGGTCAAAGGATGGGTGCACATATCGTGATATAGAATATGACATAGATCTTTGGTTATCTCAATCTCGTTAAGTCAACTCTTTGACCTAACTTACCTAACAACTCTGAATATCTATTCCTATGCAGAGGACTTGCATCAAGGGGTCGGTTAGATATCAGTCAAAAGAGAAAGGATTTTCTTCTCCTACTTAGGATGGAGATCATATCTTAATAATCAATTGACGGTGCTTGATGGGTCCTCAGTCTACCTCTTTAGATATTCATCCAAGCACCAACCTCTATGATTCAACAATTGAATCACCAGTTGTATGATAATTAAGATGGACATGGTACATAATCCTAATTGTACTAAGGGACCTATTATGCCAGTTAATTACTCTTTATTTCAGATCATGGAATGATATTTACAATAATATTTATTTCTTAATGGCTTGTCGTGTGCTTGCATGTCCAACAATCTCCCACTAGCCTAAAGAGCTATTAATGGGCCAATATTTAAACCTACATTCATATGACAATCATAAGATATTTAAGAAAATAGCTTGGTAAGTTAACTAGTCACTCTGTTCCCAAGAGACTATGCCAAGTCCTTTTACGTTACTTGCATATCTCCTAGTAACAGTGCTCACATACAATGCGAATGTTGCATCTTATGCAATCAATACTCAATCTTGTTGAAGTTGTTATAGTGTCTTTGATAGTACAACTCAATAATAATTATAACCCGTATGTAATTTCTATTATCCTTGTCATAATACCCTTATTTCTGGAGATGTCCATCTCCTAAGGTATCTACAGTTAAGAACCTTTTAGATCACTATCTATAAAGTCTTAATTTCTTGAAGATAAGACGTTGAGATCACTATCTCAAAAGTCTTGTCATCATTGAAGATATTGTTACTACTCAATAAAGTATTTTATCTCCATAGCAGGATTAGTAACAACTTACTAGTCCCACTGCATGGCATACATCTGTCTTTTGTATATATCTAGCATACACTAGGCTTCTAATAACCGATGCACAAGGGCAAGAAGTTTTAGCATTCACTTCCTCGACTCTTTGAGGTGCTATCCGTTCAGATAGATAAATACCGTATATTAAGGGAAGGAAGCCTTTATTATGATTTTCCCAAAAGTGAAACATGTCCAAGGTGTACTACTAGTGTAATGGTCCCAATGCACTCTTCTCTTTATTTTTGAACAATTTCAGAACCTATATCTAAGAGGTATCCTTGAGATCATATCTCAAGTTATGGAATAATCAGATTATAAAACACTTATTCATCTATGTATTATTCCAAATAATTAGGATATTATCTACATTTAGCATGATGAACACAATGGCACTTCCACTAAGCTTCACATGGTTCATCAATATTTCTTTTGAAATCATAACCTTTATAATTTCATTAAATCCGATGTTCTGACTACTAGAAGCTTAGTTGAGTCCATAGATGGACTTTCTTATCTTGCACACCTTGTTGTCCTCAACTATGAAGTCGTGGGACTACTTCATATGAATATCCTCAGTGAGGAATTCATAGAGGAATGCAATCTTGACTCCCATCTTGTAGATGTCATCGTCAAGTTGTGGAGCTATAGTTAGTAATATTATGATGGGTTTAAGCACTGTCACTGAGGAGCAAGTCTCATCGCAAGAAATGTCACTGAGGAACATGTCTCTACCTTCTCATCAGGTTCCCTCTTTCTCTTGAAGATCCATTTACACCTAATGGGTTGGCCCCTACAGATGGATCATCGAGGGTCCATATACAAAACTTGTGTATGAAGTCTACTTTAGAATTTATTGCTGACATCCATCTCTCCATGTCATGATCCTCGGAAGGTTCATCACATGAATTAAGATCATTGTCAAACTTAACTAACACATAGAATCCATCCGCAAACTCATTTTAAGAGGCATGAGTGTTTCATCTTTAATTGTTCTTATAATTTCTATTTCAGGAGCCTCATTATCTTTAATGAGATCCTTGACTTCATATTCATCTTGATTCTCAAGAGAGTCATCCTCTAAGATTATATCCTTAGAGATGAGAAATTTTATGAACATCAAGGTCATAAAGCAGGTATCCAATACCATCCTTTATATTCCAAATGAAGTAGCACTCTTTAGTGTTAGATTCTAGCTTACTTGCAAAGAATCTTATTAAGGATATATATTATAGTCTCTACTACATATATACGTGGAAACTAAGTGGTAGTTATGCTAATATTCATCACTGATCACATCATGTCACACATGCTCCAATTGCATATCCCTACAACTCTATTGAGTTTAGGTGTATTAGGAGGAGTGAGATAGGAATGATATTCCTTTCTCCGTAAGATATTCCTTGAATTCATCTAATAGGTATAGGCTAACTAGGTTAGATCAAATTCATTTCATCTTCCTCAGACTCTGGCTCTAAACCAAAAAGTGAAATCTTTGAACATTTCAAAGGTGAAGGGAAGAAATCTCATATCACAAATAATCATCAATAGATGTCATATATAATTAATGCTTATTATTTATAGATGATTTACGTACATCAATATATATGAGATATTGAATACCTTGACTTACACCATTCCTAGAGAAGGGTGCATTGGACAATTTCTACTTTGAATACAATATTCACAAGTATGTAAGATTTGAAATTTCAGATACTTTAAAATTTCATCTCTTACTAGTTTATTGATCTCATCAATATACTTATGTCCAATGCTTGATGTCAAATGTCAAATGATCTTCGCCCTCATATTGATCTCTTAACATTTAATTTTCAGTATTTAGAAATGCTAATGAGCCATTCATTAATTTTTTAATTTAGTACAATCAACTAAATTTTATATTACTATCTAAAATATATCCATCATAACTCTTTATCATAGGACTATTCCAGAATTCATGTTTATTTCCAATATTTAGAAATAAACTATGAGTGTATTCTAATATCTAGGTCATAAAGACATTATCTAAGACTAAGGACTCTACCACTGAAAATATAAAGTTTATCTATCCAATGGAGATTATTGCAACAACTACATCAATATCCATGTGGATTACTATTAAACCTTAAGATTAAATTTTCTAGTCTTCTAAAATATATGCAACCAATTGCAAGCGTTATTAAAAATGAGATACAATTGTTAGACTTTAATATTATCAAATAAGCAAGTCAATTTTAATGATTATATGTACATGTATAATATTCTGATTTACTATCCGGATCCATCTCTAAGGATCGTAGATAGTCTAGATATTCATATTATTAATACATCACCTTGTTGCAGTATTGCCATTCATCCAACTCTTTGGATGTCATATGGAAGTCACATAAGTACAATCAACCTTTTGACTTTTCTTATTACTTGGGTCAGACCCATGCTTCCATTTTGCTTCCTTCATATATAAACAATCATTGATTAAGGCAAAAGAATTCTTATGTTGAACTAACAAGATTTCAATATAAGAGCATTCAATATTATATATGCTTCATTCGATTCATACAATATGAATATTATGAAGCTTCATGAAAAACTAGAGTATAGATAGTAAAAGGAACTCTTAAAAACTTTGGTTCGAGTAGGTACTCAAACATTTTGAGTACATCATCTCATATTGAGACACCATTCTACATATTGCAGTAAACCATGTCATTCATAATCAAATGTCGAGGGCACACATGTATGCCAAAACATCTTCTTAGGATTTGTAAATTTTTTTGATAATTATGATCATCATCGACATGATATTTCCAAAGCACATTCGAGGAAAGATCAAGACTATAGAGACACACAAATACTAGGTTGTTGTCCTATTATCTATTTAATTGTCATTCTTCATTATTATGAGGAAAGTTGCACATTACAACCACATACATTATGTGTCCAATTGCAAGTACAATATTATCATGAACTGAATTAATGAGAATTTACTGATTATTATGGAGTATAGTTTTGAGTGGGTTTAATGTAGATTACTGAAATAAGATAATTTACATAAATACGTATCTTACTTTGATTTAAGATTTTTCTATCAAAGTTGTCTTGCCTTATAGACTCTGAAAGTTCATTCCCTTATTCGCGTTCAAAGCAAGAGATATACTTACCATTATATCTCAAGAAAGATCTATGATCTCTTTTTCTACTTTTGTTACATCCCAATAATATGAGAAATTGTAACTCGGATGAAAAGAAGCGGGACCTCATTCTGCCTTGCAAGTCCAACTTGCATTCCCAATTTGATCTTTAACACATGATCCCACCACCCCTAAGACGATGTTGACCCATCGTTAATTGAACCAATCATTAATATGAATAGAACTCTCTATGCGTAATCCAATATCACCATAATAATATGAGGAACCGATATTGTGGTCACTACGCATACTGCCTTACTCTTTTGAGAAGCGAAGAGTTCGATCCATATAAACTTGTATGCAGGAGATGTCACTTCGGACATGCGTCTCCTACATACAATCCTTGATGACAGAACCCTATGCCTTGACGGAAGATCATGGATGTTACTTATGTGATCCTCCATATCATGTTCAAATTTTAATTATGAATTATATTCACATAATTAATTCTACCAAGGGAAATACCACTCTATTCATAAGTAAGGTATTTTTAATTGGATATAATTTATATAATCATATTAAATCAATTATCAATCTAATTTAATCAACCAACAAATAATTTTGATTGTTACTTGAAAGGATGGTATAATCTTAAAAAACATGTTATTCAAATTTTAATAATTAGAAAAATACATCATGATCTCTTCAAACATTATCCTTTCCTTACCCATTGTCATGTCCAGTACGCACAAGAAATGGGATAGACCGCTCACGGAGCAACCTACTATCTTATAGATCCCCGACTAGACACCATATCCGCCTCCGGTCAGGATAATGCAATTCGATCATTTTGTATTTGACATGACAATCAGTCTTTCAACCGAAGTTATACCATAATATTTATCAAAATCATTTTATTAATATTATAAGGATATTTTCTAAACAAATTCCCAATCATATTCAAGCAACTATGTTTGTTGGGATTGATGTAACCAAGTGTGATCTAGATCATGTATAATCGATTTTCGATTAAGGAGATATCATTCTAGGAAATCATAATCATATTTAAACATTTAATAAAATATTTATCAACAATTATTTTAGAAAATGAAAAATTAATTTCTACTAATTAATTAAATGACAATCACATGATTCTTCATTTCGAAAGTAATTTTCAGTAGTGACCCCTACTTATTAAAATTAGCATATCTCAATAAATTTAAATCTAAATTATACAAAATAAGTTTCCAAAGTTTGATAATTTGATTATAATAGAATTCAAGTGATATTCACACATTTCGAGGCATTTTAAAATCATAATTAACTCCTTAATTACGTTAAGATTCGTCATCCTCGAAATAGTGGATACATGTTCACTAAAATGGTCATAACTTGAGCAATCATATTCCAAATCACGCACACTCAAGTCTCACGGTTTCTTTATTTAATGGAAAATAGTATACAATTTATAATTCAATTTTAAAACACATTTAAATATGGCAAAAAAATCACACAAACAGGGCTGCGTGAATAAAATGTGATGAAAGTTTGCACAACCAAAAATGCCCAAGTCATCTTTGGTTCAAGGATCATATACTAAACCTCTAACTTGACTCTGATACCACTTGAAGGATATGGAAAAAATCCTTAAGAGTATCATGGAAGCATGAGGATCGCATCGTATGTGATTGGGAGCGACTAGCCACACTAGTAGCTGGGGGCAGCAGGAATTTAAAAAATAAAACGAAGAAACCACATGATCCAAGAACACTTCTCGGATCGTTTCATCTAAAACATCATTAGGTATTAAGTCTACATCTTGAAGCATGGTTATGATCAACTCTCTAAAGAAAGAGACCTCCTTTCTCAGGTCCGATCCGACGAAGGAGACACTTGCGAGTGCGTTGATGAAACACATGCTCCTCGCAATCCATGTTCATGATCCAAGCGACGAATCTCCTGATTTTGTCACACCAGATCTGACATCTTCTTCACGAGCAAGGCGCAGCGAAGGAGATCCACGAGCAAATGATCTGGCAGCATAACGACGATGCAGTGGTGATGGCTAGTATCTCTAGGGCTCCATGATGGATGGCCACAATGAGAGAGAGAGACTTGTCATGTAGAGGGGGGGGGGGGGAAGGAGAGAGTATTAGTTGTTGTAAATTGAAGAGCAAGGGCTTCCTCTTTTATATAGTATTTTGGGATTATATGGATCTCAATCCATGGACAAACAAAATCAATAGATGAGATTGATTTGTATTTATTTCAATAGACATGATCTTGTTGTAAAAACACAATAACAATTAATTTAATTAAATTTAATATATATTGAATAATCAATATAAAATAAGTGAAGAAATATTGTACATGAAGGTTGTAGATAATAATGTAAATAAAAATACAAAATTGAGTTTATACAAAATAATACACAGTGCTCATTTTATACACAAAATAAAAAGTCAAAATCCTAACTTCACATACCCATATCTTTCAAATAAAAAGTCAAAACATATCAAAATCATTCTAATTATATATGACTTCTCGCAAACTATTTAATGGTGATGGTTTTATAATTTTTGGAGTTAGTGTGTGAAAGTTAGGTTTTTGACCCACATTGTACATTATACCGATTAAAATATTCATTTTATTCATTATTCATTACTTTTATAAATTCATATTTTTATAATTTTTTAATAAATATTTATAGCATATGTGCATATTAAAATTAAAATAAAACCAAAAAGGAAAAGAAAAATAAAATAAGTCTATATAAATATATAGGAAGGATACCTACAATTATACTTGTCTATAAATAAAAATGGATCCCATTCTTTTATTCTTTATTCATTTATGTTTTTTGTAATATTATAAATATTATCCATATTCTATTAGAAATACAAAACCAAAATAAAACTCAATAAAATACGTTAAAATAAAATAGTATACATAAAACATAGGTAAAATACCTATAATTATACCTATATAGAATAATAAAATAAAATATACAAAATAAAATTAAAATGTACAAAACATAGATGAATATACCTATAAATACACTATTAAGAATCAACTACTAATAAATAAATCCAAAAAATAAATAAAAATCATAATAAAATACTAAATAAAATAATAAACGTTTTTTTATTTTATACTTGAAAACTAATAAAATCAGTTATTATTTTTAATTAAATATTCTTTAATAAAATGGTTGTTTTGTCTTGTAGCAGGCCTGGCTGGACCAACAGGATTGAGTCCTCTGTTGACCACTGGTCAACCTGACCCTCAGGCGCCTGCTGTTGTCAGAACAGTCTACTCCCTGCTTTTCATCCATTTTTGCGGTTGATCCAACAATCAATCGTTGTCGAATCCTTCAGAGAAAATAATCATGGATCATTGTACATCTACGTCAGCCATGTAGATCTATTGTACATAGCGCCAATTTCTCCCATTCGCTGGTCAATAAGGTGACCGCTCATGTCTATAAATAGAAACCTCCTTTTCCATTGATTCTTTGGTCATCATCATCCTCCTAGACCTCGTGACTTGGCCAAAGCAGAGCACCCTCATGACAGGAGGGGATCCCCTGAGCTCGCGGCAATCGACGGAGGGCGGAGGTGCACCTAGGCGGCCAACTCCGGCCACCTCTTCTCCCTGGTGTTAAATCCATGTAAAATCTATGAATTTTAATTATTTTAAAAAGATTTTAATTTTGTCTTTTCAATTCTGCATTTAGATTAGCTTTTAGGTGTTAGATTTAGTGAAGTAGACTCATTTCATAGTTCTTCAGAGTTCCACTTCAGCGAACCCTTCCCCAATGTTTCCGCCCGTTACTCGATGCGCCAACCAAGTCATTCTCAATCCCCATCGCTTCTCCATGCTTCACCTACCACCATTCACCCAGATCGCCTTATGATCTGGCCCACCGTGCTCCTACCACCACCCTCAATGGAGCACATCGCCATTCCCCTCACCCACTGCCTATTCAATGCCTACTCGGGTCGAGGCAATTTGACCTCGACCCATGAGTCTATTGGTGCAGGTCTCTCGTAGAGAAGAGACCCATCTGAGGGGCTCATTGGTTCCAAAATGCCTCCAGGAAGACTCGACCTCCAGGGCTCGATTCGAGAGCCCCGGACCATTTTGAGGATACATGCGACCGTGGAAGACTTCCCTGAGCCTGCGGAGCAGATCAGATACGAAGGTGGTGCTCGGGGGAGGGAGGAAATCAAGAAAAAAACTCGAGGAAAAAGCCCTTCTTCTCGGTTCTTCGTGGATAGTAGATGTCGTCGAATGGATGCGCCCTTCCAGTTTTAATCTCAGTCGTCCGTTCAACTCTCATGCCAGCCATTGAATGCGCACCACGTGGATAAGTGAGATAGCCAGCATCGTCGGATCGTGCAACAAAAGGGGTAGATTTCATATTCACCCATGTACTTTTGTATTTTATTATTTAGTCCTGTAAATAAAGTATGTCATGTAAAATAAATGGATATTTTGCAAAAGGCCACATAACTTTCTTTAATTAAACTTTGATCGAGTCCAACTCAGCTCATGTGTCGTCTCACAAGAGCTGGGAAAATTTTAGGGACACCCCTGTGAGTTTTTGTATTTATATTTAGTCCAATAAATGGCGGATAACATTGTATATTTTGTAAAAATTGTTAGAAGGTCCCTGAACTTTATTATATTTGCATTTTCGTCCTTCCCAGGCTGCGTTATGCGTAGTCCCACGTGATGGACATTTTGCATGTGTACCCTGGCAGGTTTTGTAATGGTAAAACAGTATTTAAAAATTAAATAAATGTTTTATTATGTCAGCAAATTTGCACCTATGCCCCTGGAATTTATTTTTATTAGAAAAATGCCCCTACTAGGCCTTTGATTTTTGTGTGTTTCATCTATTTATTAAATATAGCTAATATGCTCCCAAAAATCCCCAAAAATAGGATTAGATGATTCATTCCTTGTACTTTCATGCCATATGTTTACTTTGCATTGTTTGCATTTAATATATTTATAAAAAATATAATAGAGCCTATTTATTCCCTATTTACATTTAAAATACCAAAAAATAAAAAATATCTTTAAAAAATCCAAAACATTATGTATTATATTTTGACCTATTTTAATTTCATACCAAAAATCTCTAAAAGTTGACAAACAAAAAGCCTAAAAATCTAAAAACCTCAAAATCTGTTATAAAAATATAAAAAATCCTTTAAAATTCCAAAAAGATATTTTTATGTTCTATAATTTTATTTATATAAATATTATATATTAAAATTAATTTGGGTAATTTTGGGATTTGTTTATTATATTTAACATCCAAACCAATTTCGGGTATTTTATTAATCTCTTATTTGAGATATTTTTTACTTTAAAAATACAAAATTCCAGAAAAATAAAAAATAGAAAATATAAAAATCATAAAAATATTATATTTATTGTATTTTTGACTAATTTACATATTTCTATATATAGAGTATATATATACATCTTATATTGTATTTATGCATATACATATATACATACATATATATATATTATATGTAAATGGAAAAAATATAAATAAAAAATATAAAAAGAAAATACAATATTATAAATCCAAAAATAAAATATAAAATATAAAATTAAAATCTACGAAAACAATAAATTGGACAAGATCTAAAAGACAAAGTTTTGAGTATTCTTTTTGCCTCCTTCTATCATTTGCTCCTTGTGTTCGACCTCTACACATATTTACACGCTATACGCCTTATTGTAGAGTTATAATAAAGTTTAAGTCCACATTTTTTTAGATTTAATTGCTTAATTAATTATTATGGGTTATTTATTGATTGATTGAGGTTTGTTGAGCGGTCAACACATCGATTGGATCTCTCTCCTTGTAAGATACCTTGATCCTCTACAGATCTCAGTTATCAAATGGTGTCGTTGCCAGGGAGCAACGTCGCTTTGTTAAAGATTATTTCGTTTTTGTCTTATATCTATTACTCAGTTATTTATTTTTGCATTTATTTAGTTATTTATGTTTCACTATTATTTGATATTATTTGTGAATTGTCTGTCACTCCTTCATGTTTGAATTTGTTGTGAGGGACCGCTGCACGACGGAGGATCTCCTAGGAGGATGTATGCATCCAAGCAAGGTAGAGTCATCCATCTGACTGAGCCGGCGGGAGAGAGCAACCAATTCAAACTTGGAGGAATTTTTGAGATAGTTTCTGAGGTTCATTTTATTATGCATTTTTCTTAAGAAATGTAAATTTATATGAGAGAGTGACACTTGGCATGTAATAATTCGGACTCTCTACACTTCGAATTCCCGAGGTCCAGTGTCCGAGGGATTGTTCCCTTGGGAGCCTTGACGGTTTTGATGCTTTTTCTTTTTTTTTATTTTTTTATTTTGTGTGAACGAGCCCTATCTCAAGAGTTGCTTGCTAGATAGATTAAGGTCCAAAGTCCCTAATATATTTGCATGTACCTATAGATTCCCTTCTGGACTTGGTCAAATAATATTTGTTGGTTATTTGGATTCAAACCCATGCACCGTGAGAGACGTCATACATCACTGGTAAGACCACGTTGACATGTATTTCCTTGTCGTTAACTTTAATAGTTCAAATTGTTAGATATAATGGTCAAAAGACTTTAAAAATAATTAACAACTATGATACATTTTATTTGGTAACAACCCAAACCAACCCCTTTATTAAACTCAAAAATAAGCTTATCATTCCAACATATGTTATGTTCATATTTATTTAATGCTAGAATCTTATTATCTTATGTGGGCGTTCGGTTCGAGAATAAGCAGGAACAAGGATGTGGAATAAGAAGAATAAGGATTTATTCTCTATTCGGTTAGAGGATAGAAATAAAGGGAATAAGCTGGAATAAACGTTATTCTTTGATCGGTTCGCTATTGAGGGTAAAGAAATAAGGTTTGAAAGTCAGTTAAAGTTGTTGGATGTCATTTGTTTTGGTGAAATGAATTTTATTGTAAACTAGTGACATATAATTGTCACTTATATACCAATACAAACTTCAACCTAAAAATTAAATATCCCAAATTCAAGAAGCCAACATTCATTTTATATTATTTATTAAATTATAACATGCTTATCATACACCGCTTCCTTTGTAATCTCATGCACTGAAGTTGATCGGACCGTCATCTCAGCTATCATGCTCTACTTCTCTTGTAGCTGACGTTGGGTTTCCTCCAGCTTCTCTATGAAGACTTCTTCTGAAAATCCAAGCATATTATTAAATCTGCTAAGAAATTCCTCTCTTCTTGCATGGACTCGCCTGTCGGGGCCAACGTTGATGCCTTTACATCGTATCTACAAAATATCTGCACGGAATTATATGATTTGATAGTTGTCACTATTGGGATGGATAAATATGATTTAAATAAAAATAATGGTAAGAATTTACCTCTTTTGAGAAAATGTACCACAAGCGATCCTCAGCATCCTCATGTTTGCGTAAACCCCCAAAAAGGAGGTCTGCATTATCTGGGCAGAAGCATATACGTCCATGAATATTAGACTGATCATAGCGAAGCATGGCTATAACTAGGTTTGCGAGAAAATTCGAAAACATTTAATTAAAGAAAAAAGCCACGAATGAATTATGCATTCTAAAGTTTGTAAAAAAAGGGCTCGTAATTTAGGAAAAAATTTCCCTCAGATTGCATCTTCTGCATACATGCAAGCGTTGATAGTTTCGTCAATTAAGCCACGTCACCCTAGTGTACGTTCATCCGTGTACATTATCACATCGCCAATTAGTTATTCAAAATGCGTGGAATCATCATCGGGATATGAAATCATTATCACAACTAAAGTAGCAACAAATTATAATTGAAAACCATGACATTTGTTGGGCGTAAGCTTTTTCTCAATACAATATGGATACATCATCGATGTATTCACCTAAGCAGTGGGACACAAAATATTACTAAGAAAAGATAGAGAGACGAAGAGGACAAAAAAAGATGGCGAAGCGCTCTCCCACATGGTAGTTGCCAAATCGTTATACATCACCTCTCCGACTCGGATGTCTTCCTTGGAGACCCTGATATCGCTCCCTGTTGAATTGTTGTCAAAGTCCTCGTTGTTCGCCATTGGCTCTACAGGGACCCATCCTCGTGCTGAGTCGCATGTAAATACACTAGATATTTGATCCTCACCCTGAAAATCACAACAAGATGGAGAAGCGTTCTCCCACATGGTTGTTGCCAAACCGTAATGCAACACCTCTCTGGCTCGGATGTCTTCCCCATAGGCCATGATATCGCTCCCCGCAGAATTGTTGTCAAATTAAGTCCTCGTCGTTTTCCATTGGCTCTATAGGAACCTGTCCTTGTGCTGAGTCGCCTGTAAATACACTAGATATTTGATCCTCACCATTAAAATCACGAATGAAGTTGTTGACTTTGGAATACTTTGGAAGAAGGATCTGCTTTGAATGTATTGGTTCAAGGTAATTTGCAAGATTGCTATTTCAACATGGGATAGAAAGAGGCTTAGAGGATATATTGGTGATATTGATGCTAGAGCTGTACCATGTGGGTTTGGTCATGCACTTGAAAACAAGATTTTTTCTGGATGTTGCTGTTAAAGTAGGAAAATATATGAGCTTATGACTGATTACTATAAGATTACCAAATAGCAAATATCTGGATGGGAACAATTCAGTTTTCAGAACTCTTGACAGCTCGGCTACAAAAACAAGGCTAGTTGATGATGTCGATGGGTTAGTTTGGAGTGTGCAAGATAACATTCATATTGACTTATTTTGCCTCCATCTTGCAGCATTAGGCATGCCTCTTTGTACTAGATATTTGTAGATCTGATCTATGTCTCACATCTTCATTACGTGTTTTCGGTATGTGCTTGCTCTTGGTTTTGTTTGGGAATCTAAGCGAAAGTCGAGATCTATATTAAGTTGAGTTATACCGAATATCCAATAAAAGAGAGGAACATACATCAATATTATGGCATAGTTAGACTATTGTTAGATCATGATCAATGATCTTTGTGCTCAGTAGATGCTTATCCAGTTGGGTTCTCATCCATGCCACGATGAATTGATCGTAAGTGGCATGTAAGTAGTGGAGTAGGTTGCCGCGAAAGGAGGGGCATGCACCCTTAGCGTCCCGGGTAGAAGTATAGATGACCACGATCCCAACTGTTATTGTAGCTGCGATGGTTGGGGGACATGTTGCTTGGCACACCGAGGTGCTAATCTGACCATGTTGGTCTCGACACCAACGTACTTTAGCTTAGTGCTCGAGCGCGGGCCAAGTAGTCATGATTGGTCGGCTAATGTTTTGCTTGTCACTTAGAGTTAACACTCGTGCATGGGCCAGTATAGGCCACATTGGTCAGTATTCCGAGTGGGAGCGCTAAGAGGGGAGTTCCGAGAAATATGGTTAATGAAGTTCGGAATGAGGGATATTTCTTGTGGGCATAATGAGGATTGGGTTATCGCGATTATTCATGGGTTGGAATCTAAATTGTGAACCGGAAGTATCAATAGAAGTGACGCTAAGTGGACGTGTTGGGAACTTAGTTAGGATGCATTGTACCCCACCGCATGCCTACGGAGGCACCCCAACCCTAAGGTGTTCTTCTTGTCTTAGAGCCATAGTGTGATGTCTCATCCAGACCAAGACCACAGACTATCCACAAAACTTGGTTACTCATATCAATATCTAATAATAATAACTAGAATGTAATTCTCTGCTAGATTAGGTTACAATGTTTATATCTCTATTGCTCACGTTTAAATTATATCCTGCGATTCTTTTAGTATAAGTTTGTTTAAATCGTATTGGAAAACTTTGCTCATAACGTACCTCCGTGTGGATCCGCAGGTTCGCAACAGTGTTTGTTGGAGGCACCATCCTTTTGTGCAGCTTCACCCTTTTTGTAATATAGTATTGGTAGTTCCTTTTACTGTTTCATGTACTAGTTGTTTCTACTTTTTGAGAGACATGGCAGGTAATATAGATTTTGTGGACATGAAAATGGAATGTATGGAAATGGACAATGGAATGAAATGCAATGCACGTGGTTGTGAACATGTTGAGGTAATTCAAGCAAAAAATTTAAATTCATATGCATGTTGCTATTTTCTCCTTTTGTGAATGTCAATTATTTGAATGTAGAATGTGTATGCGTGGATTGGTTTGTCGAGTATCCGAATCATAGGAGGGGGATGGACATCACAGATGGTGCTTGATGAATCCTCAATATAATTCTTTAGATATTCATTCAAGCACCAGCCTTTATGATTCAACAATTAAATCAACAACTATATTATCATTAAGATGACCATGGTACATAAATTTAAGTGTACTGAGGGACCTATTATGCAATTTTTTGTAGTTATTCTTCATTTCATATTAGGGAATGATTTGCAATAACAGTCATTGCATAATGGCTCGATGTGGGCTCGCATGTCCAACAAACCTTGCCATACCCATTTATGATGATCACATCATTGGAATCCTTAAAGGAATCCTTATAAGGGACCATCATAGTTATTTTTATAGAACCTGAAGTATGGAGAGGACAATGAGAGAGGCAGGCCTTGCATGATTCAGGGGAACGCCTCAAGGCATCAATGGTCTTCATCTTCTCACTAGAAGATCAACTAGAAGAAACAACTTTTTTGGAGTGATTTTGTGAAAAGTTTGTTGTCTCTCTGGTTGGTAATTGTCATAATGAAGGCACAGGAGTCAGGTCAACGAAATAATCAAGGCAATCAAAGAAGATGATGTCCGGTCAGAGAGAGCTTCTATTTGTGAGTCCATTATAGAAATTGTCATAGTGTTGGTGATGCAAGCAACAGGAATTGCAGATGTGCTGAGAGTCTCTGAACGAATGATCCACTCAATAGTCGGTATCTCAGTTGTAGTAGAGAGGTAGGATTCATCTATATCTCAATGGTCACAACTGTCAATGACTATGTGGGTCACATTAGGATGGAGTGTGTCGTCAAAGGTCACGTGCTATCGATATGTCCCCAATTCTAGAAAATTTAATTCCTGAGTCTCACAATATATAGTCTCTTTAGCCAAGGTTAAGAATAGCTTCCCAAAAATAATAAGAGACTGGGTGAACTCTCATCGGTGATCAATATCAATGACCGTGAAATCCACTCTGAGTGGAGTACCTCGGAAAGCAATGATGACTGAAATGATTCCTCTTGACCGTTTGATGGATCAATCAGCGAGCTAAACGATCACTCTCGATTTTCTAAGTGGTAGAGTTTGAGCTTGTCAAACACAGAGGGTCGGGAGGATGTTCACAGAAGATTCAGCATCGATTCTAGCATGGGTAAAGATGGTGTCTTTGATTTCACATTCAACACTAGGAAATCGCTTCACTATGTGGTTTTTATCCTTCTCCCTATCACCAAGGAGGTGGCCATAGACACTATGTGTCTCTCCATCCTTGTTCTATTATTGTCCGACCTCTTGGACATCAATTGAGTCCTTATAAATCTCATGAGGTTGGGAAAGTATTCTATGACCTTTATTAATGGATGTTATAGAATCAATTCCTTAGCAATGGCTTCCCTAAGGCCATGATCCATTTTTTAAAATCAATTCCTTTATTCAATTTTTGTGAGATTTTTGGTTTTTCAATTTTTTGATCTTTTGAGATTTCCCATTTTTGATATTGTTGATAGGTGAAGGAGGAGTAAGAGAATGTACGGATTCTGGATTAGAAAGCAAGTGGTTAGTAGAAGAGGAAGGTAGAATGGCTCCAATTTTAAGTGTGTGGGTTCCCTAATGTCGTCTAGGTTCTCCACATCAAATCCGTTCATGTCATTCTCACTTTCATACACAAGATGACACTAAATGAATTCAATATGTTTTTGACATTTCTCAACCTGTCCTCAATTGATTCATGTCTCTTGAGAGGTCTAGAGATGTCACCCTCCAAAATGTCCTCATGACAAATCATGAGAGAAGTATGCTCGATTGGAGGATACTACTGGGAATTCGAAGTCTCATACTCAACATACCATTATTCTAGCATGTAGTGTTGAGTTGAGTATAAACCATATGCATAGCAAATATTGGTCGGAGCCTTGTATAACGGAATCAATAAACATGAGGCTTGTAGATCAAGCTCATGAATCCAATCCCATATCTGCTTAGGCTCTCCGAATGTGTGGTGTGAGGGTTGGTCAATTTGAGCATGATCACTAAAGTCAATCAAGTCTGGAAAATCATAATATATAGACCTCTCCATTCAGTTTGTTCTATCGACCAAATTATACCGTAAGGTCATGTCCAGGATCTGTATGTATAATTTGTTGACCTGTTCTAACATTCCTATTAGGAGCGGATAAGATCTGTTGGTAGGGATGCAAACGGACGGATACGGATAAGGATATAGGTATTACCATATCCTTATCCGTTTTTTAATACGAATACGGATGCAAATACGGATATTGACGGACATTAAAACTATCTTAGCATATCCTTAAAAAACGTATACGGATGTAAAACAGATATTGATTACACATGAGTAGTGTTAGAAATACTATATAGAATCGACTTAAATGTATAAGGATTGGATGGAAAACACATGATATTAATTTACAAAATGTGTTTGTATCATAAAAAGTATATAAATATGGTAAAAAGAGGTAGAGAATTATGTTATATATGGTTAAAAATAAATCTACGACTATATTTATATACTAAAACGGATATATGGATACAGATATGGATGTTTGCGGATATCAAAATGATATCCATATCCATTTTAAAATGGATACGGATACGGATGTCAAAATCTGTATAAAATGGATACGGTGACGGATCGAATACGGATATATCCGTATCCGTTTGCATCCCTATATGTTGGAGAAAACAACTCTGCCAATTATTCATATCAGTAATGGCTTGCTCTTTGAATAGTTTTTTGATTCCAGCAAGCGCTTGTGAATATGGTGAGTCATCCGAAGATGGAAGTGTATCTGGAGTGTTAGAATGTGGAGCAAGTGAGAAATGCGAAGAAGTGGGGAAGTTAATCAAAATTCTAACTTCATAATCGGGGTGCAGTGGGGGAGAAGAAATATGACTGCAGGGAAACCATCTAAAAGAGAGGATTCTGCTGGAAGGAAGAGGGGGCTAGGACGTCGGTCGGAGATTCGACTTTGTAGTTCGACTAAAGTGGAGAGAATAAAGGTGACTGAGGATGAACCATCCCAATGATAGGGTTCATGAAGGAGTGAGATGGGGAAGATGGTCAGTACGAAAACCGATAAGTCGACATCTTTGAGAAGGAATGAAAGAAGATTGAGGTGAAAATGTGTAATCACACATAAGGAAAACACCCATACATAGACTTGAAAACAAACGCAAGAGCAAACCCTAGTTTCATCAACTTAATACTGTGATGGTCACAAAGGTCCGACCGTTATCTTTCGATTTTTGTTAAGCGATACAACAATCTTTTTACACAGGCACACAAGGTGAGTCGTCTGACGCCCAATGTATGCTCCCACTATATCCCAATCAAAGAGATGATCTACTTGGGTTGCCGGGTTCAATATCATACCCCTTAAGGATATTGGTGAGAACATATACATCAAAACATCTCTCTAAGATCATAAGAAATCCCTTGCAGCTCCCAAATTCGTAAGAGTCGAAAATGGATATTTAGGGGGCACGTCCAGGGATTTGGGCTATAGCATTAGTATGTACATCCTCATCCACTCTGTCCAGAGGTTGGTACCTACGTACAATGACGGGGTTGCTCTCCCAAAACAAAGGTTAATTTTAGTCTTTTATTTGGTTAAAATTGTATTGGCGATCTTGATTTTAAGTTTGATTATCACTGAATTAAATCCACCAAGCACAACACGTCTAACGATCAGTACTGATTTCCTTTTATCCTAAGTTGTAAAATCAAGGGGAAGGGAGTCGAGAAAAATCGATACAAACGATAAAATCAATGATGCATGCACAATTCAGAAGGCTTATAATGATCATCGTGCTCTACGTACATGATGCAATACAGAATTTGAAAAAATGTTTATGCTAAATGATAGGCAAGTCAAAAGACCGCACCTAGCATGTCTATTAGTCAGGAAGAATGTGAATTTAATTTGACTAAGTAGAATGTTCTATGGTTCATATTATTAAATGTGAATGTGTGGTACTAAATTAAATAAGTACAAGCAAATGATATTTGACCTAAATAAAAATTCTAAGAGCTGTGTGTATAGGTCTAACCTATAAGCCACTCAAGTCGAGCCCCACAATCAATAAGAAAGTGAAATAGGTCTCGACACACCATATGAACAAATGTCCAAAGTCCATATTACACATGCGAGATTCCAAATAGAATCTGTTGAAAATGTGTAATTATTACAAATCATTACAAAAATCAAATAAATGTAGAAAATAAAATCCTAAGGACTCTACAGTCTCTCACAACTCGACTCGATCTTAATTTTATGCACTTCCTTCAGTCAGCTTATTTTTCGGAGAAGCCATCCTCCAATGCTCTAGAGTTGCTTATCCACCTTGACAACTGCTCAATCACGTCAGATCCCTCGCACAAAAACAAGATAATGGTCAGAGATACACAAAATTAAATAAAGAAATAAAAAGTTGCAAGAAAACTACAGAGAGAAATAATTATAATAAAAAGGTCGGGTGTCAGACTACATGCGGGATAGAAAACCTAATTTCTAAATTTTCTAAAAATCAACCTAAGCCATGCCTCCTCGGTAGCAGTGCCATCTGATGAACCTAAAATTACCCCATGTTAATTATATCTTATTCTTGTTGTAGTCAGACACATAGGATTAATCGGAAATACCACTCAAATTAATTTTATAATTAAAGCGACCGGTCAGATTTATTTTACTTGGGCAAGCCCAAGGTCAAACTTAGGAAGGCCACTGTCTCCTTAGGTCAATGATTAGATGATATCAATACTAGGTTTTCAGAGAAGCATTTTTTATATATTTTATGCGATTGATGTTGACATGCAATTTCGAGCAAGTTTAGGAACTAAAACGTAAATGTCAACCAAATGAAGTCCAAAAATCTTAAATCTTGGCCAGAATGTGAAAAAAGATGAAATTAAGCTACTATAATTTTTTAGTTCGGATGCAAAATGAATTTATTATGAATTAAATATACATGCAGGGTGATTTTTCATAATTTCTCGAAAATAAAATTATCCTAGATAGCTCTATGTGAGAGGTATTCAGAAAAAATAGTAATTACTGAAAAATCTTGGTCTACATCCTATTAAAAATTAATTACTAGAGACTTATTTTGGTCTCAATATATTTGTAAATGGCATGATTTTTCATATCGATATGTTTGCAAATGACACGATTTTTGGGCACAATGTAAAACATACTTAATTCTACCTATTATGATTTTTTGGAAATTTTAGAGCAATAATCAGTTAATATGAATTAGGAAGAACACAATAGGAAAAATATGCAATTTTTCCATCAATTATTTATATTCAATCAACCACAACTCACGAAAATCAAACAATCATCCACAATGATAAAGCAATAATTGTTCTACAATATGCAATTTTTGGAATTAAAAATTGATTGCAAAATGATGTTCAAAACGAGACTCCAACACAGGGGTGAAAATGTAATACAAAAAGTTAAAATAGATAAATAAAAATTGTGAACATGGGCTTAGGAGAAATTACCCAAAACCCCAAGCGGTTTTTTGCAATTTCTCCAAGGCTAGCACAGGAGCCTTCTATTATTTTATGTATCTACAGGGGTGTGGGTTCCAAAGTCGCCCCATTCGTGCCTTTTACATGAGGGGGAGAACTGGGGAGGCGAGCACGAACGGTGAAGGCACGTCGTTGGTGGTGGTGGAGGTGTCAAAGGCATGAAGTCGAATGAGGAGGTCGGTCAGTGAGGGGCTCCGAGGCAGTCGAGGAATCAATCGAGGTGTAGTCAGTGCGAAGGTGGGCGGCATGATGGAGGTGTGCATGCAGTTCGAGGCGAAGCGAAGAGCTACTGTGGCGGGGAGCGTGGGCCAAGGAGCTTGAACGATCGGAAGTTGATGGTAGCGAGCGTAATATACAATGAAGATGGATCGGGGAAAAACGTGGGGAGGCAGAGAAAGAATGAAGAAAAATGAGCTTGTGGAAAAAAGATTGGCATGGGAAGGAACTCATGAAGGAACTCCTGTCTTTGCTCAAGATTTCGATCGAAGTCGAGTTGGGCGGCTGCTCGAAGAGGAAAAAAGATTGAGCTCCGTCACCACTCCGGATATCACCACGACAGAGGCACCATCATTTGCTCAAGGGCGAATGGCTGCCCAAGATGCTCCTATATGCAGGTGGGGTTGGACGATGGTGACGGGAGGGCTTTTAATGGTTGTTAGGATGTCGTACAAGGAGGGCGGACACATGCCACATGAGGCTGGTTGTTGGGGAAGGAAGATGCACCACGTGGTACGTAGGGATGTGACCAGGTGGTGAGAAAATAAATAATAATAATATAAATAATAATGATGATAATAATTAAAATAAACAAATAAAAATAAAAATAAATAAAATAAAAAGGGGGTGATACGTGATAACTCCAAGAACTGCCACTTATCACTCCCAAAAAATTCAAAAAAATAAAAAAAGAAATAGAAACAAAGTCAAATCAAAAAATGGTCAACATGAAAGGTGTTTGTTTTGACGAGATCTACAACTTTTTTGAAAGATCTGAAATTAAAAGAGATCATATGTTGAAAAAATATTTTTGTTGGTACTCTTTAAATATAAAATACTAAATTTCTGTATTTTGCAAAAATTTTATCATTTCTATATAACATAAAAATTAAAATAAATGTAGATAATATATATAATAAATATTTACACAATAATCTAATTTTTTATATTTTAATAATTAAGAAAATAAAGTAATAAAATAAAGGGGACATATATACAAAGTATATATACAGACTTACGTTGATTTATTTTCTTTGATGCTTCAATTTTTATTTCGATTTTTACACATTTTATTAAAGCATAAATCAAAGAAAATAAATGAAAATAAATAAATAAATCAAAGAGTTATCTTTGTACATAAAACTATAAGGTCAAAATAGATAATGTGTACAATATATAATGGGGCTTCAAAACTCATGTTTCACATACGAACTCTGATTCCTTTTGAAATTGATCTTATTTTATAGATAATTGGCGTATATTAATTCAAAAGTGAGTAGGGGTCCATAGGAGACTGTATGAGGGAGATATTCACGTTTTACGACTTTTATCTCAAACTATGGTTTAGGTTTTACTGGACAAATTTACAAGTTAGTATTTTTTGATATTTTTCTTTTATTAGTGTCAGTAATATAGAAATTAGAGAGTTGATTTTATTTAATTCTGAATGAATGAAAAAAAAATAAAAATAGGGGTACTTAGTACTATTGATTTTATTCGATTTTTATCTCTGTTTGGTGGTCTGATCCTTAATTTTTCTTGTTGAGCTGAGTTTTCGAGTGACTAAGGTCGCAACGACCTTCGCTAGATTTTATTCACTTTAGTTCATTCGTGAATTTTTGGTTCATCAGAATGGCGCTGTTGCCGGGGAGCACGGCTTAGTAGTTACATTTGATTTTTCCGCGGCTTTCTTTTTTGCGGTTTTCTGTATAGATTTTTGTATATATTTTTCTGACTTGTTTATATAATAATCTGGTCTGATCACACTCTTATTTGTGTTCTTGCGAGGGCCCGAGGACCAAGGCGGCTTTCTTCGAAAGCTGAGCAACCGCGGGAGTCGGAGGTGGCTCTCTTCTCTACAGAGCCGCAGGAGGACGCGAGGAGCGAGCAGGAGCGCGGGAGCCGTAGAATAGCCACGGATTAGATTAACCGTAACTTAGATTTTATTTCTTGCAGTACTTGAACTATTATTGTAATAAAGCAGGGACAGGACATTCAGTTTAGACACTTAGACCCTCGGGGTCTGTTTCACCGAGCACCGGTGTGATCGGGGGACCCCTCGGTTTTACGCGGCTTTTTTGCGGATTTGTTTCCCTTACTGCATTTTCCAGTTTCTCGCGGATTTTAGAGCCCCTAGCCGTAGGATTTTCTGCTTGATTGTGACGTAATAATTAGGATCCAAATACCCTAATATATCTGCCTGCACCTATAGATCGGTAATTGGACCAAAAATAAAAAGATAATAAAGTAGTTGATTCACTACCTTCGAGCCTACGCGCCGCGAGCCCACCCCGTCAAGCGCTAATCCTGAACTCGACCTGTCGAGAAGAGGAGGGGTGGGTCTAGACCGGACTCTCTAGATTGGAGGCTGGTGGTCAGCTAGTTGTTCTTTCGAGTAGCACTGTTATTTAGGGACTCGGTTTTCCGCTTGCACCATTTAGGTAGTTTATTTCCTGTCTTTCAATTCTGCACGGATCATTTTGCATGTAGACTGCTGGAGTCAGGTACGCATTTCTTACTCTGCATGCAACATTGATTTCATCGCGCATCGGCTTTTTCGTCTTCTCCCCCATGTTTTGGACTTAATAACCGGGAGAACCTAAAAATTCGTTAGGCGATTTGTTTGCTTATTAAAAAAATATCTAAAAAGAAAAATAATAAAATTTGGGACTGCTAACATTATCGACCCTAAAAGACACCTCACTTAAAAATTTATCTTGGGGAGAGCAACCCCCTCATTGTCTGGTTTGCATGCGCGAGAGAGTGACCTCGCACACTAGGTAAAGCCCTCCAATATTCTTCTCGACTGATTACCAGATATTTCTGTACGGGACAGTCGGTTGAGAAAATATCGGGTAACCCAATAGGTCACGTAATCGCTCTACTATCCTGACTGATCACCAAAATAAAATTGACAAGATAATTGACCGAGCCTTTACGGTCTTCAGCTCGTGTTGCGTTGGTGAATCGGGGGTTACCAGATCTCATCCGCACTACTCTCCAGATCACGATGATGGGCAGGAGGTCTCTTAGGAAGCCTCTGGCTGCACCGCTTTTTAGCACTCCAGCCCACTCATCTAGGTCGGTTCGTGGGAGCTCAGACCCGCTCTCCGAACCCGAGTACGACTCCACCCTGTTCCCCCTCGACCACCCTTCTTCTTCTGAGACCGAGAAACCAGTGCCAGAGGAGAGACAGACAGATGATTTATAGGCACCTGAGTTTGGATGTTTTGATTTTGCAGAGACTATGGCCAGCAGTAGTGATGATCACACCAGAGGTCCGCAGCAGGAGCATTTTGTCTTGGACCAGGGTGCGATCAACTCCACCCTGATCGCCTCCCTAGACTCAGTTCAGCAGCAGTTGAGGGATCAGGGAGCATTTATGATAGAGATGAGGCGAGAGCTTGAGCAGATGAGAGCCGACTGCGAGAACCGCGGCCCAGGGGGAGGACCCAACGATGCGGCAGCAGCCGCAGCAGCAGCAGCTGCAACAGAAGGAGAAGGACCTCCGAGACTGATGCGGGAAAATCACAACCCCGGATCGACTTTGACGCACCGTTGGGTAGTACTACCAGCGATCGTGGGGGACTTCAAGTTCCCCCCGAACACACTTCAGCTTCTACCCCGGTTTCATGGGCTGGCTACTGAGGAGCCTGATAAAGCCACGTTTCATCATCTTTATTCTATCATTTTGGCCTTAAAAACCCTAGTAAATGCGTGTAAATAGAGCTAATTCATGTATTTTAGCATTCATGCATATGTGTGTAAATATTGTATAAAATGCGGTTTTTAAAGACAAAATTATAGAGTAAAGAAAAGAAAAGAAAAAGAATAAAATATTGTAAATATTTTATGACCCGAAACCCCGAGACCTAGGCATCTTGATGAATAGGTCGACCAAGAATAAAGTAGGGGGAGATAAGGGTCAAACACCTATGTTATTTTCTTCATTCTTTATTCTTTTTGGGACCTATTTTTGGTTCCACTTTTTATACCTCAAATAAAGAAACTTTGTACATGAAAGTTGTAGATAATTTTATAAACAAAAATACAAAATTGATTTTACAGAAAAATAATACACAGATAAAAAGTTATGGTCTGAATAAAAATCCAGAATGCCAACTTCCCAGACCCGTATCTCACAAATAAAAACTCCAAATGCAGCATACTCACCTTTAATTGTATATAGAAGAAAATAAGCTAATTAATGGTGGTGGTTTCGCATTTGGCAGAGCTACGGTTTGAAAGTTGACTTTTGGACCCTCATTGTATATTGTACAGATTAAAATATTCAATTTATTATTTATTTATTATTTTTATAATTTTATATTTTTATAATGCTGTAAATATTACTTATAATAATTGTGAATATTAAAATCAGAATAAAAACATCACTAAAACTCAAAATAAAATACTTGTATACACAGGTAAAATACATACACATATACCTATACAATATATTACTTTATTTTATTAATTATACAAAGGACATCAATAAAATAAAATAAAAATATAATTATGTGTATAAAAGTGTGTTATAATTATATAAATTAATAAACATAATTAATAAAATTAAAATACACAAAATAAAAATAAAATACTTAAATATATAGATATATATACTATAAAGGGCATAAATGCAAACTTGTAAAAATACGTCTCATAAAAATAAATAAAAACCACCATAAATTAATTCATAAAATAATAAACATTTTTTATTTTATAATTAAAAATCAATAAAATCGTTTGCTATTTTAATTTGATTTTACAAATCTTTTTCCCCAAGTTTTTCCTGGTTGGTCCACGTGGACCAACCAGGGGGCTAGGAGAGTTGACCTCGGTCAACTCTCTGCCCAACACCTGGGCTGTTGTCAGAAATGACTTTTTCCTCGACTTCGCGGATTTTTGGAGACCGCTCCTTTCACCGAATCAGGTCGGTCTCTTCACGAGAAATGTAGCCCTACTATAGGGCATACTCGCCCGATCATTTTTTCGACCTTTGAGTCGTTGTGCCACCCGTGATACCTCCTCGAAGATCGCCCCTCGGCCTTGTTTCAAAAACGCCCCAAAAACTCCCATTCCATTTTGAACCTCTTTTGACCAAACTTCTCCCCCTCTGACTTGCGCCCTGGACCGGCGAGGGTGACAGCCAAGCCTCCGGCCAGGTGGAGCGGTGCTAGGCGAGGTCGAGGAGCGTTCCAACCCCCTATCTCCGGCGAGAGGCCGTGAGGTCTATATCTCGCAGTTTCACACTGCTCGTGGTCACGTTTTTCTTCCTTTTTCTTGCTGATTAGTTAGCTTCTAGTTCAGATTTTAAGTTGAGCATTTAGTTTGCTGTTTAAGCGAGTTGCTAGTCGAGATTTCATTATCGAGCACTTCGCCGGAGCCCTTGAGCTCCGGCACCCACCTTCAACAACGAACTCCACCCCCATTCGCCAATAAAAGCCAGGGGTCCTATCATGTGTACTGCTGCGTTTTATTTTGTCCATTGCAGGCCCTGAAGGAGGCAGCGGAGCCTCGGACTTTACCCAAGGAGCAGCCCCAGGTCGCGCGTAGCCGCCACGACCATCCGAAGGACCTGGGGTACTGCTGGTGACTCCATCGTGCGCGGGGAAGCCCCAGGGACTTTTGGCGTCTTCTATCTATCCTTGGGGACGACGCAAGTGAGGCGGGGGGGGGGGGGGGGCAGATCGACGCCCATCCAGGCCATGTTCCTCAACTGTTCTTCCAGCCCTTCTCCACGCCGTCGATTTTGGTTTGTTTCCCCCCGCATAGCAGGCGCCATTGGATGAAGATGACTCCAGCCCCTCTGTCAGCCGTTGATTCTATTTGGAGGCTCTAATCTTGTCCGCACAAGCTGAAGGGGTACGGGCCACGAGATCTTCGCCACGTGGCGTAAGTAAAAGCCGCAACGCCGTTCGATCAGCCCATTAGTTGGGAATTTTGCATGTTCGATCCCAACTCTTTTTGCATTTTTAATTAGACCAAAAACTTTCCCTTGCCGTTGTTTTACTTTTGTAATAATTGCTGACACACCATCAACCTTTATAGAATTGCGAAATAGTCCTTCCTAGGTGCACGTGCTCACGCACGTGCCTCCTGAGAATTTTGCAGGAATAACCTCGTATTTCTTGTCTTTAATATTCAGTCCATCGAATACTTGGCTCAGTTTTATATTTTGTGATCATTTTGCGCATAGGCACTCGCCTTTTCATGATATTACGCATATACCCCTGGCCGTGCGTATTGTTCTTTTTGCTTATTGTATTTTTCTTGCATGCTTCTATAAAAACATATAAAATCCCCAAAAATCATTTCAGATCTCTGTTGCATTGTAGTTCATCATCATATTTTTATTTTGCATAATTATTGCATTTTAATATTTATTAAAAAACAAAAAATAGCCATTTTCAGCACTGTTTGCATCATAAAATACCAAAAAAATATAAAAACTCATCAGAAAAATCCCAAAAAATATATTTTGTCTATTTTAGTTTTTTTTAGCTCCCAGCCAAAAATCATTAAAAAATACAAAAGAAAACTCCAAAAAAATCACAAAACTTTAAAAACCTTTAGAAAAATATTAAAAATTCTACAAAAACCTTAAAAATATAATCTTGGTGTTCAAATTTTCCTTATTTTATTCTCTTTAAGTGAAAATTAAATTGGAGAATTTTTGCTACTGATTTCCATTTTATTTCTCCATTTTAATTTCGGCCAGCAACTTTTATTCACTGTTTTCTTTATTTAGCCCTTTAAAAATATCAAAAACATCTTGAAAAATACCCAAAAACCACAAAAATAGTAAAAAAGTATAAAAAACCAAAAAGACTTTATTTGCTTATTTTTGAATATTTTTATAAATACTTCCTTTTCCCTTTTATTACATTGTCTTTATTTTCCAATATTGAAAAAGAAAATAAAAAAATATAAAATATAAAAAGAAAATATAAAATCAGCAAATTAAAAATCAAAATACAAAAATATAAAATTAAAAATTAAATAAAAAAATATAAAATTAAAAACCCACAAAAAATAGCTTAGTAGACACTTGATCACATACACACACATTTTGAGCATTTTTGCCCCATTCTACCTGTCTGCTCCCTGTGTTCGACCTCTACAATACTTGCACCTATACACATCTTGTTGTAGAGTTATAATAAATTTTAACTCCGCACATTTACTTTCATTGCTTGATATATTTGTCGTGGGTTAATTGTTGTTTGAATAGGGATTTCGTTGGAGGTCAACTCAGCGACTGTTGATTCGCCTTGTGAGTCAACACGACCTCTGCGATTTCTCGCTTCAACAGAGCCCCATCTCCATCTTCAGAAGTTCGAGATTATATGCAGCACTGTCCACGATCGTCAGGTGGACCAGGATACCATACGGATGATTGCCTTCCCCTTCTCCTTAGCAGACGGAGCAGCCACCTGGCTGAAGCACTTGGGGAAGTTCATCTACACCTGGGAGCAGCTCCGCGCCGAGTGCTTGCACAAGTACTACCCACTCGGGTGGACGAACGCCGCTAGAGCCCTGATCAGCAACTTCTCCATGCTCCCCAACGAGCAGTTCCACGAGGCATGGGAGAGGTTCAGAGAGTTGACCGATAGATGCCCGCACCATGATATTTCCAAGCCGAACCTTGTTCAGAGCTTTTTCAGTGGGCTGACACCAGAGCTTCAGGGCTTGTGAACGCTTCTTGTGGCGGGTCTTACTTCGCCAAGGATCACGATCAGGTCTGGGCCATCTACGAGGAGATGGCCGAGAACTATATGGTGATGTCCCAGACCCGATTGTACACTCAGGGCAGACCCCAGCAGCCACACACCGTGCAATACCAGAGGATAGCACGGGTCGACGTCGGTCCATCCAGTTAGTCAGCGGTAGCAGCAGCACAGGCCGAGTCCACAGCCGCCGACATGGGGATCATCAGCGAGAAGCTGGACCGGATGGAGATTATTGAGAAGAAGCAGTGCCAGGGCATCACGCAGATGGAGCAGATGGCACAGACTCCGAGTGACCTGAAGACACAGCTCATGTGTCTCCAGGAGGCACAAACGGCTTCACAGCCTCATCTTCAGACACGAGGCGATCCGAGTAGCAGCAACAGCTTGTCCCAGCGCTCCAGCTCCCACCAGCAGCCTAGACAGGTCCATCTTGTACAAATGGAGCCGTACCAGCAGTCACAGCTCACCTACCAGGCACCACCATCTGCTGACACTCAGATGGTGGTATACCAGCCGGATCAGCCTCTGGCAGTACTCCCTCCAGACCCTTACGATTCAGAGCCGTTGATGGATGTCAACGGGATTTGGTATGCCCGTCCCCAGCCCGATATCCGACGAGACCATCCCGGATTCCGTTGGGCGGCCGGAGGTGCCCAGCCCCAGCAGCAGCCGTCTACACAGGGTGGCCAGTACAACCATCAGAGGGATCACCAGCAGCAGCAGCCCCCAATGTACCCACAGCAGCAGCAGCAGTCACAGCAGTATGGTCCCCGTCCCCATCAGCAGGGACAGTCTTGGAGGCGTGAGCAGCCTCATCAGCAGCAGCAGCATCCACATTCTTACCCCTCTCAGCCACAGCAGCAGCAGCCTCATTACCAGAGAGGCTACCCGTCAGGTTCTCATGGGCCATCCTATGAGAACCCCGCCTTGGATGACATAGCCCGCCTTCTCACAGATCAACAGGCTACCTTTCGACGGGAGATGGATGAGTTCCGCCAGGAGATGCGGGACATTGTGAGAGGGAAGGCCGCCATCCCTGCCCAGATAGAGCCCAATCCGAACAACCTCAAGAGGAAGTCTGAGCAGGTAGTTTGTACTGAGTATGCCACTCCGAGTGATACTTTTGGTGATATGTCTGCATATCTTTTTGATACTGACTTTGTCATACTTAGGAGTGGTAGGATGCCAGCAGGCGGTGACTCGTCTGAGCTACATCACGAGGATACTTCCAGAGCGCCAGACGAGGAGGAGAGCGGTACTGAGGCCGCTAGAGATGATGACGGTGGTACTGATGCCATCACGGATGCTGATTCCACCGGCGGTACTGAGGCCGCCATTTCACCAGTTGGAGGAGGTGGTACTGAGGCCACCCATGTTGCCGAGCCAGAGCGCGGTACTGAGGCTGCGAGTCTTCCAGCCGATGGTGGTGCTGATGCCACCAGTTCTTCTGAGTTTCCGGTTGTTTTTCCTATTCTGATGTATCTCGGAACACTTCTGTGAATAAAGAAAAGGGTTTGTTTTCTTCTGGTTCCACTGTGGTGCATGATGTATGTGTGGATCCGGCCGTCGAGCCGTCTAGACCCTTTCCTAGTCCTTCATTTAAGAAGGACCCTGTGATCCCCTTCCCTAGAGCCCTTCAGATGGGGAAGGGGAAGAAAAATGAAAATAAAAAAAAGAGAGAGCAAGAAGAGTTCAGCCAGCAGATGATAGACTGTTTCCATATTCAGCTGACTCTTCAGGAGGCTTTGCAGCACATCCCCCTACTCCAGCGTTCACTTAGAGACAAGACCACAGTCAGGAGGAAGAGGAGGAACCACCACTCAGAGATTCATGTGCTGACGAAAGTCACTTGTTTCGCGATCCAGAACCGTCTGCCGGCCAAGAGGCTAGATTCAGGAGCCCCTTATGTTAGATGCCACATTAGTGAGCAAAGGTTCGACCGTACTCTATTAGACAGCGGATCGTCGATCAACCTACTTCCGACAGCCCTTCTCGACCGCTTCGAGTTGGGCACTCGTAGACAGAGCAGGACAGTCCTTCAGTTTGCTGATCGATCTGTTAAGAGGTCGAAGGGGTTGCTTAGAGACGTTGTCATCACGATTTAGGTCCTGCAATTACCCGTGGACTTTGTAGTGTTGGACATGGAGATCCCTAAGTCAGTGACCGATACCCCCATCATTCTAGGTCGCCTGTTCTTGGCCACAACCAAGGCAGTGACCGACCATGATAGCGGGAAGGTATACTTTCGCGTCGAGGGCGAGAGTATACAAATAGAGACAGTCGAGGACAGCAGAGCCAGAGATAGAGCATGCTCAGAGACTACTTCAGATACAAAGCATATGATAGATGCCGGGCTAGACATCCAGCAGGACTGCGACTTTGTGATTACAGATGATGATGCGGTATGGGCAGATCCAGATGCACATGCCATCCTCTCACCTTCAGAGTCCGCTGATGCAGAGACACCAGCAGAGGAGAGCTTGGAGAGCACATTCCTGGTCCAAGATACTTTTGAGGCAGTAGAGCCGGTTCTCGACCGCGAGACTGATTTTTGTGATGATGGTGGTACTGAGGCCACCTTGGATGATACAGATCCCTCGAAGTCAGGTCTTGACTGAGCAGAGTTTGATGACTACATACCAGATCTGACTTCTTCTGAGCCTACAGCTAGGGAGGAGGTATATGCCGAGCATAGCAGAGACGGTACATCATGGCAGCCTTCCCCCGATCCAGTTTGCGAGAGAGCTCTCATTTTCTCGAGCAGATTTGGCCGCGTACACTCGGATTCTTCAGAAGCCATATTTGCCAGCACCAGTGTGTCAAGAGCTGAAGCCACTACCTACGTCATTGAAGTATAGGTTCCTTGCGGGTGAGCATGAGATGTACCCAGTCATTATCTCCGCCGATTTGACTGGAGAACAGGAATCCCATTAGATGGGGGTTCTTGAAAAGAACCGCAAGGTGATAGGATGGAGCGTAGCGGATCTCCAGGGGATCATTCCGGCTCTGTGCTCTCACCACATCTATCTCGAAGATGAGGCAAAGCCGTCGCGTGAGTTCCAGCGGCAGCTGAACCCAAATCTGAGAGAGGTTGTCATGAAGGAAATTTCGAAGTGGTGGAGCGCCGATTTTATCTACCCCATCTCCGACTCCAAATGGGTCAGTCCGTTACAAGTGGTGCCCAAGAAGACGGGCATCACTACAGTGGTTACGGAGTCCGGAGAGGAGATCGCTACACGAGTACCCACTTCTTGGAGGGTCTGCGTAGATTACAGACGACTCAACCAGGACACCAAGAAGGATCATTTCCCCCTGCCCTTTATTGATCATATCATTGAGAGACTGGAAGGGAAGAGCCACTACTGTTTTCTGGATGGGTACTCGGGCTACAACCAGGTGGCCATCGCTCCCGAGGACCAAGACAAGACTACCTTTACCTGTCCCTTCCGCACATACACCTTCCGACGCATGCCATTTGGGCTATGCAATGCCCCTGCGACTTTTCAGAGATGCATGCTGTCGATCTTTTCGGACATGGTAGGGGAGTGCTTGGAGGTATTCGTGGATGATTTCTCAATTTACGGCGACGGATTCGACTCCTGTCTTGACTGCCTAGACCGAGTACATCAGCGATGTATAGAGGTTCGCCTGGTATTATCTTGGGAGAAGATTCACTTTATGGTGACTCAAGGGATGGTGCTTGGCCACATCATCTCCAACAGGGGCATGGAGGTTGATCCGGCCAAGGTGGATGTCATTAGCAAACTCGCACCACCGTCTAACTTGCGGCAGTTACGGTCTTTTCTGGGGCACGTTGGTTTCTACCTGCGATTCATTCGTGATTTCAGTAGGGTTGCCCGACCGTTGACTGATCTGCTGACGAAAGACACCGAGTTCCTTGTCGATGACAAGTGTCTTTCGTCGTTTGAGACTCTCAAGAGAAGTGTAATAGAGGCTCCTGTCCTTCAGCCACCCATTGGTCTCTCCCATTCGAGATCATGACGGACGCCTCCGATTTTGCCATAGGGGCTGTGCTAGGACAGAGGAGGGACGGAGTTCCATTTGCTATTCACTGCGCTAGCCGCACATTGGATTCCGCGCAGTGGAACTACACAGTCACAGAGAAGGAGATGCTAGCCGTAGTCTTCACCCTAGATTAGTTCAGATCATACATTATTGGATCTAGAGTGACCTTGTATACTGATCATACCGCCATCAGGTACCTCATGGCAAAGAAGGATGCCAAGGCTAGACTGACTAGATGGATCCTTCTACTCCAGGAATTTGACATAGAGATTAAGGATAAGCCTGGAGTCAAGAATGTGGTGGCAGATCATCTCTCTCGATTGGAGTATCTTGAGGATTCTGAGCAGATTGACCCTATTTGTGAGACCTTTCCAGATGAGGCGATCCTTGCTATCGCCTCGCTCCCATGGTATGCCAATATTGTGAACTATCTTGTTGCCAAGAAAGTTCCACAAGATTGGCCCAGGCAAAAACTTGAGACCTTCCTCGCGAAGGCCAAGTTTTACCATTGGGAGGATCCCATCCTTTACCATGAGGGAGGGGATAGTATCTGACGTAGGTGCATTCCTCAGGAGGAGCATCACAGCGTCCTTACTTACTGCCACAAGCTTGAGGCAGGAGGACATCACTCAGGGAGGAGAAGGGCACAGAAAGTGCTCCAATCCGGCCTATGGTGGCCCACTCTCTTCAAGGACTCTGATGGGTTCGTGAAGAGATGTACTGACTATCAGAGGATGGGCACTTGTGGACGGCGTGATATGATGCCGATGCAGCCCATTCACTTCTGTGAGGTTTTTGATGCATGGGGCATCGATTTCATGGGTCCATTCCCTAAGAGTCAGGGATTTGAGTACATTCTGTTGGCCGTTGATTATGTGAGTCGTTGTATTGAGGCTATCCCCGCCCGAACCGCTGATGCCAGGACAGTTTGCAGATTTTTGAGGAAGCACATCATTACACGGTTCGGGGTACCTCGAGTATTGATATCTGATGGGGGGTCTCATTTCATCAACAACCAGGTGAAGGCCCTTGCTAACGAGTTCGGCATAGACCATCGAGTTGCCACTCCATACCATCCACAGACGAATGTTCTAGCCGAAGTGTCGAACAGGGAGATCAAGACTATATTGCAGAAAGTCGTCCGCCATGACCGAAAGGATTGGTCACAGCTTTTGGACTCGGTCTTGTGGGCATATAGGACGTCTTTCAAGACACCATTGGGCACATCTCCCTTTCGCCTTGTATATGGCAAGCCGTGCCATTTACCTGTTGAGTTGAGGCACATATCACTTTGGGCAGTTACATGTACTATTTTGGATCCAGATAGTGTAGGAGACCAGAGGAGGGCAGAGTTAGCAGCCTTGGAGGAGCTTCGTGATACCGCCTTCTCAAACAGCCTACAGTACAAGGAGAGAGTGAAGGAGTGGCATGATTCTCATATCAGCCACAAGCATTTTGAGCATGGACAGAGAGTATGGTTGTTTGATGCTAGGCTTCGTCTATTTCCAGGGAAGCTACAGAGCAAATGGAAGGGACCATATTTGGTGAGAAAGGTACACGACAATGGGAGTATTGACATATCTGAGTTGCTTTCTGAGAGTACCTTTCGAGTGAACGACCAGCAGCTCAAGCCATTTCTAGATATTGAGCCGCAGGTCGTTGATGTTGTCCTATTCACTTTGCGTGAGATGTGGTCTCTTGACTCACATACATTGTATCTCACGCCTGATTATCACTGTTCTTCCGACCTGTATAGATCCAGTTGTCCATATCACTCTATTCTTTAGTCCCACATCCCTTTTCTCATCCTATGATTATGCTATACTTAGGGTGTACTTTACCCTAAGTATAGGGGGGATGTAGGACCTTCGGGTATTCTTTTGATTCTTTCTACCCCTGTTTTGTTGCATATACTTAGGGATATTTCACCCTAAGTATATGGGGGGTAGGACCTGTACATCCTTCATTCGGATTTCCCTTCATGTACAACTGTTATTCTTAGGATTACTTGATCCTAAGTATAGGGGGAAACCACCGAGTTCTCCTCATTCTATTCTTTCATTCATCTCTGTATCTAGCCATTCCTTTTCGCTTCCCTATACTAAGCACGAGTTATGTCTTCTTCATCGCTCTTGATCACTCTGAGGACATCGTTCGAGTTAAGTATAGGTGGGTGTGTGTATATTTCATATATACTTTAGCCATAACTCGTACTTTGTGTGAGTGTGTGAATAAATAAAAATGGCTAAAAACCCATGAAAATTAAAAATTTTTCCTTGTATATAAAATTCAGTTTGCACATACCTATTTATTTATACAAATTATTTTTGTACAAATGATTGTAAAATGATTTGTATAAAGGATTTGTAAATATTTTCATAGCAAAATTATGTATATAGTACATTTTTTTTCGAAATGTTTTGAAAACAAAAAGTTTGTAAAAACCTTGTGTAAATGTTTGTAAATATTTTTGCAAAACTTGCATTCATGCATACATCCATGGTTTCAAAACATTTTTCAAAAATTTTGCACGATTGTAAATATTTGTAAATAGCATCTTTGTAAATACTTGTATAGTTTTTCCTGGATCATAGTTGACATTTAAACTAGCCTGGAATTAAATTGGGAAATGGAGCTTGATTAAGATCTTAATCCACCTAATTCTAAGAGGAACCTTATAGGGCTTAGGGTTAAGGCTTTTCAGGTCCATTGGGACTTAATTCTTTGAGTCCACTAGGCTATGAGCATATGTCATCTTTATGAGCCTAAGTAGAGCACTTAACAACACACGCATGACTCTTAGAGACAATGGCTTGACTTGCACCAGCACTTTACGCATAGCTCTCCATGGATGAGGTGGTGAGGAGGTAGTTTCCTTTGGCTTGGGGTAGAATATGAGGGTAGTACTTCTAGGCGGAACCTCTCTTCTTCTTCTAGTGAAGGAAGTGCGCCTCAACTTGGTCTAGTGGTGATGAAGTCTAAAGACAGAAGTCGTGGGTTGCAATAAAGCTTCAAAAGAGGGATAGTCTACTGGCTCAAGAGGAAAAACTCCTTGTATATATGCTGCACCATGTAGATATGTTGTACAATTGCACATGAAAAAATGTGCAAAAAAAAAGAACTCCAAAAAAGTGGTGGGTCGGCTTGAAAATTTAATAATCCCACCGGAGTGTATATAGTCAAATAAAGCAAAAGCTTATGGTATACATGTTACATCTCATGAAGCTTGCAGCGGGAGACTCAGCTACACTGGTTAGAGCTCCCAAGGATACATGGCTACACTGGCCATGGTCCATTCTCTTCTTCCCCCTCTTCTTGAGCCGGTTGCACTTGAACTTAGAAGGGAATACCCCGCTTCTCGAGGAAAGAGTTGCTAGACCGAGGCATTAGAGTTATCAGGTTTGGGGAGGTTGTTTCTTTGTTACTTCTGAGGTGGGGAGCTACATATCACTTACACCGCATGGAAAGATTCATGGTCATTAGAGTTTGTGTATGTAGACTTGTTCTGATCTGGTTTATTGAGGAGTCTTATCCATAGATTGGTGGAACTTAGAGGCTGTTGAGTTTTAAGCTTAAGTCCAAATAAGGCTCCAACACATTAATAATCTAAAGATCTGATCGAGCTCCATATTTCAATTTAATGAAGGCAAGTTTAATAATCAACCTTAATCTATGTATATTCTCCTCTTTTTCTTTTTCTTTTTCTTTTTCTTTTTCACTTATTTTTCAAATAAGTGTTTGCTAAGGGACTAGCAAAGTTAAGTATAGGGGGGTGATGAATACCCATTCATTACTCTTTATTCTTATATTTTAGCTACAAAAACCTTTGCAAATACATGTATATTCTTGTAAATACAAATAATTACCAAAGTGCATGCATTGTATAAAGTTTAATAATTAGCATGTTTTTGTGCAAAAATAAAGAATAAAGAGACAAAAGAAAAAGAGGGAGATATTTAGAATAAATATTGAGTGACCTAATCCCAAGGGAGGGCTCAGCATGGGCCTGACCGCATAAATGCCCAAGTAGAGAGAGATAAGGAAGCTCATGTGTACATATACCTGTAATTAAATAAAAATAAATAAATATTTTCCTCTAAAAATAAAAATAAAAATGGGTCATATTTATTTGTAAATATTTGAAAATATTAAATTAAAATAAAAATGAGAAAACAAAACAAAATTAAAAACAAGTGAAAATACCCCTCATTATTGTACATAAGCCATGTACATAAAATCACTTATGTATTTATTTCACTTTGTAAATAAATCAATAAAATTCCATAAAAATATTTATATACTCCCTTATTTCATAATGTATATAAATAAAATAAAAATCACAAAATAAAATAAAAATAAAAAGAAATAAAAATAAAAATCAAAGCCACCTTGTATATATCATACATGGATATAAATAAAACTATTTATTTCAGCCATGTACATAATTAATAAAAATGAAATAAAAATACCATATTATTCCAAATTTTATCCTATAAATAAATAAAATATAAAATTGGGATAATTTATAAAAAATAAACAATTAAAAATTCAAAATTAAAAATACATATGTATATACATGTATATAATAATAATATTTTGTAATACCTAATTTATATTTCAAAAAAATAAATAAAAATCATAAAAAAATAGTTTGAAAATAAATAAACATTTTTCATGTTTTAAGTTTTTCGAAATTAATTCATTTATTATTTTTTATTGAATTGTCAAGTATTTAATAAAATCTGAATTTCCATTGGTGCACGGGGGCTTGTTGACCCCCGGTCAACTCTCCCCCGCGGACCCCTTCCTTGCGGATCCGAGCAACCGACCCGACTTCTCCCATTTATCCGCGCTCGATCCGCCTACCAAATCCGTAAACCCCGGGCTCTACTTCTTCCTCTTGCATCCGTGATTCACGCTCGGCATGGGTTCTTGGGGTCCGCGCTCCGAGCTTCACGCCCGACTCCCATTTAGCCGGACCCCTAGACCTATATAGTCTGAGCTCCGCCCCCTTTTTCCGGCATCTTTGGATCGTTTCACTCTGCCCCAGGACCTCCATAGCCACCGCGAGAGTGACAGCTTGCGTTCGGTCGTGTCGCAGCGAGGAGGGAGCGACCGGACCACTGATCCGGCGACTTCACGCCGCTGTGCGCCGCCCAGACGTGGTGCTCGAGCCTCGGGCATCGACGACCCTCGAGGCTAGGACCTAGAGCTTCCCCATCCCGTCCACAATCGACCTCGACCAGTAGGTAGCCTTCTTCCCTTTCCTATTTCTCTAATTTAGCTTTTCGCCCAAATCGCTCCGTCGCCGACGACCTCCGATTCCGACCACCTTCACCCGCATCTCGATCATCGGAATCATCCATCATCTCCTCCCTTCCCTCGCGCACCTTCTGCACCCATTCATCCAACCCAGTTCGCACCGGAACTGGGATTGGGGCTCCACCGTCATCGCTTCGCCGGATCCCCTTCACCTCGACGCACCGTTCACCGTCACCACCCCTAACCGGGTCGAGGCACTTTACCCTCGACCCAGGAGTCTGTTGCACAGCTTTGCAGGTCCAGAGGAGCCCATCTGAGGGCTCGTCGTTCAGGAGCAGCAACTCCAGCTCTGCCGTGGTCGTTGGACCACCTCCGACGCCTCCAGCCTCATCGGAGGCCATCTTCAGACGCGGGAGGCTCCCACGATTCTTCTCCGATCGTCAGAAGCCTTTGAGGATCTCTCCTGCACGCACACGAGCCCGATGAAACTCACTGGCGTCGAGTTTATCGACCATCCTCCAGAGCCGTCCGATCTTCCACTGGCTCCAGACGCGACTTTAGCCGTTCATCTGAGGAGTCCTCCACCGTCCGATCTCTGGGAGGTTTGATCTGAACCCTCCATCCACGATGGTTAGCCACGACGTTCCGCCGTCGTCCGATCATACACGTGGCTGGCTCTCTTCCGTCAGATCAGAGCAGGAGACCCTTCGTTCACCCACGTCGCACCTCCACCGCCCGATCTTCCACGTGGAAGGTTCCCAGCCGTCCGATCTACACCGAGGGCCCCTTGCTGAGGCGTCACCCCCTCCTAACCGTTGGATTTCACACGTGGCGCACATCCAGCCCTCGGATATAATAAGGGGTAAATTTCCAGTAGGCCCCTCTTTTTATGGCTTTTATTAGTTAGTCCTGTAAATATTTCATCCCGTTCATTTTATTCTGGACATTCTGCACTTTGGACCTCGTGCTTATTTTATTTGCATTTATACCCCTGTCTACGTGGAACGCGTGCATCGTCACGTGATTTTTGTGGTTTATTTGCATATATGGGCCGAAAGTTTTAGGGTGTTCTTGAATGAAATTATGTTTTTGATATTTGCAGAAATACCCCTGTGCGTGATTTTTATTGTACATGTGCCGAATTTAGTGGGTAAATTGCAGATAGGACCCTGGGCTTTTAGCACTTGTTGCTAAAAAGCCCTCGGAACTATTTTAATTACATTTAGGTCCCTGAGTATCCCAGACATGTGCTTCGCGCATGGAATTTCGGGATTTTTGCATCGGACCCCCCTGGGATTCCTGATTTGTTACTTTTAGGCCCTCCAAAGATTGTTTTCTTGCATTTAGGTCCCTGTGTGCTCTATTCTTGTGTTTGATTTTAATAAAATAGTAAAATTACTCCAAATTTGATGAAAATTGGACACATGGCTCCTGCCATGGTGTAAAATTTTCTCTAATTTTTGGAGACATTTCTGAACATTTTTATTATTTTTAAAAATTCAAAAACACGCATTTTTCTTACTGTCCAGTTCTAAAAATCACTAAAAATTATTAAAACACCTTTAAAAATTACAAAAAATTGGATATTGTTTGTTTGGTGTGTTTGATTTTCTGACCAATTTTGGTCATTTTTGGACTTATAAAAACTATAAAAATTTAAAAAAATTGAAAATCTTATAAAAATTATAATAAATAATTGAAAAATCCAAAAACAATAAATCTAGTACCTAAATTTTCCTTGTATTTCATACTTTGCAGGAAAATTACCTTCAGGTTTTATTAGGGCCATTTTCTATTTTAATTTGGCCCTTGAAGCCTGATTGGACAGCAACATTTGTTTTCAATCTTGTTTCATTTTCATAAAATTCCATAAAAATCAGAAAAATTCCCAAAATTAACCAAAAACATAGAAAAATATAAAAAACATAAAAACATTTTTGTTTGATTTTTTGGGCTTATTTGAGTAGTTGAATAATTGTGTGAAGTTGCTTGTATCCTTGATTTTATTATTTTCTTCATTATCTAAAAATCCAAAAAAATATAAAAATACTAAAAATCCACCAAAAAATCTGTCTTTTATTTTTCACTATTTTTGACTACTTCGTAGGCCGCAAGGCCATCACGTGCTCCCTGAGTCCAACCCTGGTCGTTATACCAGACTAATCTAATAGCCAAGGCCACTATTGATTTTATTCGATTTTTATCTCTGTTTGGTGGTCTGATCCTTAATTTTTCTTGTTGAGCTGAGTTTTCGAGAGACTAAGGTCGCAACGACCTTCGCTAGATTTTATTCACCTTAGCTCATTCGTGAATTTTTGGTTCATCAGGCTCCTGAATCTGGCCTCTTGGTCGGCAGACGGTTCTGAATCGCGAAACACGTGGCCCGGGTCAGCACATGGATCTCAGACTGGTGGTTCCTCCTCTTCCTCCTAACTGTGGTCCTGTCTCTGAGTGATCTCTAGAGTAGAGGGATGTACTCCAAGGCCTCTTGGAGAGTCAGTTGAATGTGGAATCTGTCGATCATCTACTGGCTGAACTCTACCTGATGGTTCTTTTTCTGATTTTCTTTTTTCTACCCCTTACCCAGATGGAGTGCTCTAGGGAAGGGAACTACATGGTCCTTCTCATATGAAGGACTAGGAAAGGGTCTCGGCTGCTCAAGCACGACAGAATCCACACATACATCATCATGCACCACAGGTGGATCAGAAGAAAATAAACCCTTTCCTTTATTGCCAGATAAGTCTTGAGATATATGAACAGATGGAAAGACTACAGGACTAGCAAAAGTAGAAACGGTGGAATCAGCACCACCCTCGGCAGGTCGACTCGCGGCATCAGCACCGCGCTTTGGCTCGGCAACAATGGTGGCATCAGTACCACCTCCTCTGTCTAGTGAAGTGACGACCTCAGTACCGTCGTGTGGGTCAACATCCATGGTGGCATCAGCACCACCGTCATCATCTCTCGCGGCATCAGTACCGCGCTACTCCTCGTCTGGCGCTCCTGAAGTAGCGTGAGAACGTCGCTCAGACGAGGCACCGCCTTCTGGCATCCTACCACTCCTAAGTGTAACAAAATTAGTATCAAACAGATATGAAGACATATAATTTTCTAAAAATAAAAGAAGGCCAAAACAGGAAGTTGTTGTCCAGTCAGGCTTGGAAGATCGATTTAAAATATCAAATCGATCTGTAAAAGCTGAAGGTAATTTTTATGAAAACTACAAACAACAAAGAAAAATCAGAAAAAGAATTTGTGATTTTTTGGATTTTCTATAATTTTTAGAATTTTTATGAGTTTTTAAGGGTTTTTAAATTTTTAAGGTTTTTATAAGTCCAAAAATCGCCAAAATGCACAGAAAATCAAACACACAAAAACAAACAAAACTTAATTTTTTTTGGAATTTTTAAAAGAGTTTTTATATTTTTTATGTTTTTCTAATCTGAACAGACACAAAAACAATGATTTTTGAATTTTTAAAAATAACAAGACACCTCAAAAATGTACCAAGTTTTTGGTAAAATTTTACACAGCGGCAGGAACCACGTGTCCAGATTTCACGTGATTTGGACTTAATTTGATATTTTTATATTTTATTTATTTATAAAATAAAATTTGGAATAAAAGTGTGTTTTTATTTTATTTTATTTTTTATTTTCAAGGGTTAAATAAATAGGTATACCCAAATATGTACATGGTATATATACAATGTGGATTTTGATTTTTATTTTATTTCTTTTTATTTTATTTTACTTTTTCTAGTTTTATTTTATTTTATTTACACCATGAAATGTGGAATTTGAAAATATTTTTATGGGATTTTAATTATTTATTTACAAGAGGAAAATAAATAAATGTGTGGTTTTATACACATGGTCTATGTATAATGAAGAAGGAAATTTTATTTATTTTATTTTTCTCATTTTTAGTTTAATTTCATATTTAAAAATATGTACAAATAAATAAATACCAATTTTTATTTTTATTAAGAGGAAAATAATTTTATTTATATAAAGGTATATGTACACACACCTGAGCTTCCCTATCTCTCTCTACTTGGATTCTTTTGCGATCAGGCCCAAGGGCTTGGGATTAGGTCGCTCAATATTTATTCTAAATATCTCCCTCTTTTTCTATTATTTCTTTATTCTTTTATTTATGCATAAAAATATGCTAATTATGCATATTTACACAATGCATGCACTTTGACAATTTATGCTATTTACATGAATATACAATGTGTTTTGCATAGGTTTTGTAGCTAAAATAAAAGAATAAAGAGTGATGAATGGGTATTCATCACCACACGCGTAAAGATCGGATTCTGAATGATACCATAACAAGGAAAGTTGGTGTAAGTCCGATCGAGGATAAGATGCGAGAAAATCTCTTAAGGTGGTTTAACCATTTGCAAAGGAGGTCAGATGATGCACAAGTGAGGAGATGCAAGTTTTGGGATGTTGAGTCAGCTAAGAGAGGCGAGGAAGGCTTAAGAAGTGTTGGAATGAGACTATATGAATGGATCTTAGTTTTTTGGATGTAAGCCCGAGAATGATCCAAGATAAATGTGAATTGAGGCAAATAATCCATGTAGAAACCCTATTTAATGTGGGAAAAGGCTTTATTGTTGTTGTTGTGCTTATTGACAAAAGTTTAAATTTGATAGTGTATGAATTAAATTGTTAATCATTTAATTGATAGTTCTTGGATCATAATTGTAATATTTCTCAAAAAGAAAAATACCCTTTGTTGTACCTTGAAATGCTCTATGATTTATTATTTATGACAATTTTTGCTTTGCTACTTCTAAATATAAAAAAGTCAACTTTGTGGTTTGTTTGTATTTATTTTAACTAATTCTCATTATTTTGAAAGTTCCAAATGTTCCCTTTGCATAGCATTATCACCCATGTATTTGGTCTTTAATAATTATTGCATTTATCACCTAGAAACTCTAAAACATCCAAAAACACAAAAAATAGCATATAATTTCCAAAACAACGAACAATGTTCTAAATTCTTTGTGCAATAAGTCACTTAGGAAATATAAAGCAATATAGTTAGTGTTTATTGCACTAAAATCCTAATGATAAAAGTCATACCTACTTTTTTACCGTCTTAAAACTCTATTTATTTATTTATTATAATATTATACCTATTTGTAAAAATCTCCATATGTTTTTAAAACATAAAAATTAGACCAAAATATTTAATTATTTTATTTATGATTTGTTTACCATGTTGTTTTATAATCCATATTTCTTAATTCATTTTATTTTTACTAAAATTTAAAATTTGCAAACTAAAAAATAGAAAAAATAATATATGATATGCATTTTACCTCGCATATTACAGGCATAATAAAAACAACAAAAACAAAATAAAAAAACACCACATACAGACATTGACTAAGAACATTGGCTTAGACTCGAATCACTGAATGACTAGCTTCACTGCCTCTTTGACTTCCACCTTGATTTACCACCAAGTAAAAAATAAACACCTCGCTTAACTCAAACATTTAATATGGACTTTGAACCACGTCTTTCTGTCGCATACCACAATTCAACAAAATTAACTTATGAAGTGAGATGCCCAGTAAAATGTTGCATTGTAGTTGTTTCTTTCTTGCTTATTAGTGTGTTTATCTATGCGCCCCCTTCTTCTGTTGTGTCTAACAATATTAGAGTCATTAATCAATCAAAATAAAATATGAAGTTCATATTCATCTTATTTATAAATGAGAAACTATTTTGTAAATTATTACTGAACAAACTCTAATAAAAAAACGAACATGTTCATTCCGATTAGCAGTCTTATATGTAATTTAGGCTTTGTGATTCATTTTTTCCTTGATATCTTATTCTTCTTTACCCTACTCAACGTGGAGTCTACTATTTCCAATCTTATCGAAATTCTTACAGAAACTAAAAGCCAAATTTTTCTCAACGATTTAGATCAAAGACTTAACCATCATGAAGTTACACAACTACTCAACACCTAAAACAAACACAAGGAGGTAGATGCTCTTACCATTTAATTACTCATAAATCTCCATCTCCACGATGATCGAACTCCACTATGGGGATCCTCCGCATAGACCATTATTGATACAGCTTGACATCGATAGAATGTGATGCACGTGATGGTGATGATTATATATATATATATATAGAGAGAGAGAGAGAGAGGGCTTATCTAGTGAGCAATGTGCACATTTGAGACTAAATGAGCCCTTCTTAAGAATCGTTAGATCCTAATCGTGTGGTTTGAAATAAAAAAATCGATTGCAAAATTTGCGAAACCATAACAACGCGCACGAAAAACTCGGAGAGTAGTTTCCTTCTTTAACGAATAATTAACGTTTGTTTAATACCAAAAAAAGGTAATCGAGGTTTCTTTCTTACCGAGTCACCGATGACCATCAGAAAAACCCTACATTCTTCTTTGACGGTGATCTTTGGCTGAAGTTCATCGACGAAGATACGTAAGTTTTATTGTATTTTAATTTTACATCAGTTAGTTTTAATCTTCTTCCAACAAAATATAAAACATATGTAAATCTTCTAATCGTTGAATCTGTTAATAGTATCATTTTGATTCATTAGAAGAGAATAAAGATGTTGCTGTAGTTACAAATATATATGTTACATGTTCTAGACGTTGTCTACTACTTGTTTTCACAACGTTAATCGATGCTAAAGGATTATTTTCGATCTCAGAATTAGCACTCATACGTCTTAATGGACATGCTCTCGCTCATTAATTTATATGCTCGAATAGTATTACATCGTGTTACTGGTCATTCACTCTAATATTAATAATCTTAATTCTTACCTTTACATGTTAATAATGTTACCAATCGTCTTTTTATAAGTTACTATCTTTCAATACTTCGCTACTAATTATTACTTACTTTTACAAGCTACCAATGTTACTTATCGAAATGTTATGTGTTATTGATAGTCTTTTCAATATTACTTACAAGGTATAAGTTACCGAGCGTAAGGAGTGGAATTAATGTTCATTTTACAAGTAATCATTTATTTCTTAACAATAGTAATGATACTTCTTAGTGGACATCCATTAATTCTTTCATTTACAAGTTACCAATCGTAAGTCCTGGAAATACTAGACTTCTAAATAATTACGAATCGTATTGCTTACTTTTACAGGCTACAGATGTCACTTATCAAAATGGTAGGTGTTACTTATAGTCTTCTCAATATTACTTACAAGTTACCAATCATAAGTAGTGGAATTACTGTTCTTTATCTCCACTATTACGACTCGTATTGCTTTCTTTTACAAGATACCATTGTTACTTATCGATATGGTAGGTGTTTCTGATATTCTTCTCAATATTATATAGAAGTTACCAATCGAAAGTAGTGGAATTATTGGTCTTTCTCTCAACTATTACAATCGTATTACTTACATTTACAAGTTACCAATGTTACTAATCGAAATGGTAGGTGTTACTCAATATTACTTACAAGTTACAAGTTACCAAACGTAAGGAGTGGAATTACTGTTCTTCTAAAAAATAATCATTTATATCTTACCAATAGAAATGATACTTCTTACTGTACATCCACTCATTCTTTCATTTTCAAATTAACAATCGTAAATAGTGGAATTAATGGTCTTTCACTCAACCATTACATATCGTATTGCTTACTTTTACAAGCTACCAATGTTACTTATCAAAATGCTACTTGTTACTGATAGTCTTCTCAATATTACTTACACGTTAAAGTTACCAAGCGTAAGGAGTGGAATTATTGTTCTTCTTACAAGTAATCATTTATATCTTACAAATAAAAATTATACTTCTTACTTTACATCCACTCATTCTTTCATTTTCAAGTTAATAATCGCAAGTAATGGAATTACTAGTCTTTCGCTCATCTATTACGAATCGTATTGCTTACTTTTATAAATTATTACTTGTTTAGTTATTAAAATACAATTTCAAGTGCACAATATTACCAACGCAAGTGTGTATTTCTTCTAGGTTTTTCTTATTTATCAACTTTACTCTTCGTATACTCGTTCGTTTCGCAGAGGCGGAAACAGTGCTCTTTCGTTCTGATTGAAGGCCTAGAAAGTTGAATAGCGAGCGGAAGTTTAAGGACGGACCTAGAATCGGTAAGAAATCAAGTATGAACATCTCATTTGCAATCTATATTATGATTCGTTGTTCAATCCGTAGTTGTGCATATAAAATGATATATGGGTTTCGCTAGGGTTAGCAATTTTGAGTTTAAATTTTGTTTTTGCAGAATTTGAGCATCTGTATTGAATCTTTACGACTTGAATGATACAATTTTCAGTATTATATCTTGTTACCTGTTCATCAAATCGATTTATAATACTTCAGTATTTCCTATCTGAGAAAAATATATTACTTACTTATGATGTATTAACAAATTACTAATGAAAAATAAGTTGTTACTGATTGTAGTATAGAAGTTACATATCCAATTTGGATTGTCAGTTTACAACAGATATTGAGGAAAAGATTAATGATCGTATATTTGTTACTTGTTATTTCAATAGAACTCTTCCAAATGGACGAATCAAAAGGTTATCAAGTTTCATACAAAAGGAGGAAGCATGAGGTTGTGTCAGGTCCAACAATTGAAAATCCACTTGGTACAAAATTTATAACTTTATAAAATTTTTATTCTTTAAAAGGTGAAATAACTACATCTTTTGATACAGGCCCTAGCAATGAGGTTGACAAAGCTACTGAATAATCCAATGGTAAGTTATGCTATTAAGTTCTGTTATAGATTGGTTATTTGATAATGTACAATATATCATGTATTATATTTTTGTATAATGCAGTATCTGAAAAAAATCAATCAAATGTCAAGGATATTCCAAAGATGGAGAAAAAAAGTCCAATTTTTGCATAGAAACTGTTCCAGGTAATTGAATAATGAATTAATAATTTATCAATTGTAATTTAGTCAAAAAAGTTAATTGAATTTTATCTAAACTTCTTGCAGCAAAATATTGTGTGCAGCATCGTTGTTACATTAAACAATTTGTGACCTATCTCGGAAATAATAAATTGACTGAAAGGCATAGAGACTTGATAGATAGATTTGCTTTTTCAAGGATTGTCTCCATCACAAAACTTGATATCAATTATCAAGTATTGGACTTTATTATTCAGAATTACCAAGACAATCGAGTTTTCGGATTTGTGAGAAAGAGCTTACCTTCTCGGACAATGACATAGGTTTGATATTAGGTTTACCAACATCCGGATTTCCAATTCACCTAAGGGATTTTTTTCTTTGAATGGCCAAGTTCCTTAGAGGATTTGATTTTTCTTTTAAACATGTCGCTGAATCGTCACAATATTTGTGATATTCTCGATTCGTTAACGTAACCTAGAAGATGACCATTCAGTGATGATGTACATAACATGTATAATTTCATTTTTGTTTTGTAGTTTCTTGTTTCCGAAAACCAACTTTTGCTTCCCACGAGTTTTGTTGAACTGCATAGACTCAATTGAAGACACTCGTTTCTTCAATTGGTCTAATGCGGTTGGCAATATGATAATGAACCGTATGAACGATATTGTTGAAAAAATGAAGATATGTTCATCTATGGATGGGAAATGCACTGTGGGATACCTCACCAGATGTGCCGCATGTTTATATGTAAGTATTTATAATTTCTGATACTGTTAAATTCTTTTTATTTAAAAAATAGAGTGTAATAAATTTGCCTTTATTTTTCAGACATGGGCACTAGAACATCTCTTTCCATTGCATGCACTAAATCAAAACTTGCTGCCAAAGATACGGAAATTCAATAGATCAATTCTATTCCCTGGATGAAGACCAGGTAACATTTAAAATTATAATGTATAACTTACTTGTCTTTTTGACATAACTAACAAATTAATTATAGGAGTTACAAGTACTGGAATTTCATACTCTATAGATATTTATTACTGATTAAACTAACACAACAAGTGTACTGGATTTACCTACTGCATGATGTACAATATCATTAATGTAGTGTTATTGTTACTAATATTAATACTTACATATAATACCATATTACAAAATCATGTTCAGATGTTAACAACAGTAATATCATAACTTCATTTTAGAGAAAGCTAATTGTAATTAGATTGTTGTACAATTTTAATTGAAATAATTTTTTTCAATGATAGATTGTTGTACATTTGGATTATGAGGAGAAAGAAATATTCAAGGTTGACGCAAACGAATTTATATTTGATTATGAAACCTTCATCAACGAGGGTTTCATTTCAAATGCATACTCCTTGCGTATTGTTTCTCCCCATACAAAACGCCTTAAAGATGATTCAACAACCTCAATCTTGAGGAGTGATCAAATTCAGAAAAGTGGAGAATGTAGTTGTGAAATACATGTGAAGAGAATAAAAGAGTTGGAGGATATCATAACACAACTACCAACATTAGAAGAATTTCAAAGATTGAAAAATGAATATGATAGTACAATAAAGGAGAACGAGAAGCTTAAAATTGAAATATCAGTTATAAAGCAATGGTTTGAAGATTTCTTTTCAAAATCAATTACTGCAAAGAAAAAAGAGGAGACTGAAGCTTTAAATGTTCAAAATGAGGATAAAGGCAAGTTAGAATCAAAAAAAGATTCACATTCATTTGACCTCGGTCTTGAAAAAGATTTACAAGAACCGGACAGAGACACAATAAAAGGTACGAAGAGAGGAAGAGGCAGGAAATGCATTACTCCAGTAGTTTGTCAAAAAGAGTAAAGTCTAGAAGAGCACAAATGCGAGATGGAAAAAAACAAACAGCCGGTCAAGACCAAAATTCAAAAAAAGAGGAAAACTTGTAAAAAAACAAAATGATGGAAGTGTTACAAGTTGAAGATGAAGATGAAATTCGCAAGTTCGAAGATAACCAATAAATGACATTAGAGGTATGAATCTTATATATATTCTTAGGATATATGAAACCTCAGTTCAAATTCATTATAATAGATTTTTGTGTAGGTTTTTAATGTGACACGCATTGACTATGCCGGATATAGTTTGATTTCTGAAACTGAGAGAAGTATCATTCATGATTTCTTAAAGGATCCGGTTGCTAAGTAAGTTTGTACAAGATATATTGTAAGTAATGTTTAAGATTATTATTTTCAATAAAGATTTTGTGTTGTTTCTTAAATAACAATGGAATTTATTGTCAGTATCGGAGCAACTTTCCACAGTACAGGAGATCATTTTTGCATTGGAAGACACATCGAAGACCTTTTGTACAACAAAATGGTGATAGATGTGATTTTGGACATGTACATGGATGTACTATACACTACTTATCAAGTAAATGAATTGAACGCTCCTTTCATCTTTGCGAGCACTGCACAAATGATAAGATTACATTTTTCCAATTAAAATATATTTAATAATGTTAGAAATGATATTACAGATCTCTTGATGAACGATGTATAGTAATTTGCTAATTTTATGTTGAAAAAAATAACAATTTCCTACAATGCAGTAATTATTCCAGAAAACCGTCAATGAAGCGACTGTAGAAGATTACGAGCCTTTAAACAATTTATTCACATGCACAAAGACAATGTTCGTATATGTAAAGAAGGCTCTCTGTGTAATCCATACATCAAATCATTGGCATCTTCTGATTTCTGATTTCGATGCGAAAAAAATCATTTCATACAATTCGTTGTCAGGAATGAAAAAACACTGGTTGGATGTAAAAAATGGGTAACAATTTAAATTCATAAAATTCCTTATATTGATATTTGAATGAATTTAAATTTTAATTATTATCTTCATTTTTTTTGGTGAAGGTTGATTGGATCGCCGAATACTTCATGCTATACATCGATGAACATCTTGAGAAATGGCCGGTGGTTATGGCAAAAGGAATCCCAAAGCAACCAAGTGATTCGATAGACTGTGGTGTTTTTGTGATGAAATATATGGAATACATTTATAAAGGATCGGAGCTAGACTTTCTCATTGAAGATATACTGAGGTTCCGTGCAGAGATTGCTTCTATACTACTAAAGTGCGGGGAAAAGAAATGAAGACAATAAGTTCTTCCATGTTTGTGATCATGGCTTTTTTTTAATATGTAAGCAATGCGATGTGTTTACTTAGGAAAAAATCCAACATTTTTTTGTATACCAAAATTCTAATGAATAAATTGTTTTTGCTTGACAGTGGCTGTGAATTATTTGAGATTGTTGTATTGCTCTATTCATAATCAATGAACCATTGTATGATACTTCTTTCTTGACATTCATTAATTCTTACTTTTACAAGTTACCAATCGCAAGTAGTGGAATTACTGGTCTTTCTCTAAACTATTATGGATCATATTATTTACTTTTACAAGCTACCAATGTTACTTATCGAAATGTTATGTGTTACAGATAGTCTTTTCAATATTACTTACAATGTATAAGTTACCAAGCGTAAGGAGAGGAATTAATGTTCATTTTACAAGTAATAATTTATTTCTTAACAATAGTAACGATACTTCTTAGTGGACATCCATTAATTCTTTCATTTACAAATTACCAATCGTAAGTCGTGGAAATACTAGACTTCTAAATAATTACGAATCGTATTGCTTATTTTTACATGCTACAGATGTTACTTATCAAAATGGTAGGTGTTACTTATAATCTTATCAATATTACTTACAACTTACCAATCGTAAGTAGTGGAATTACTGTTATTTATCTCCACTATTACGACTCGTATTGCTTTCTTTTACAAGATACCAATGTTACTTATCGATATGGTAGATGTTACTGATATTCTTCTCAATATTAAATAGAAGTTACAAATCGAAAGTAGTCGAATAACTGGTGTTTCTCTCAACTATTACAAATTGTATTACTTACTTTTACAAGCTACCAATGTTACTAATCGAAATGGTAGGTGTTACTCAATATTACTTACAAGTTACAAGTTACCAAACGTAAGGAGTGGAATTATTGTTCTTCTTACAAATAATCATTTATATCTTACCAATAGAAATGATACTTCTTACTGTACATCTAGTCATTCTTTCATTTCAAGTTACCAATCGTAAATAGTAGAATTACTAGTCTTTCACTCAACCATTACGTATCGTATTGCTTACTTTTACAAGCTACCAATGTTACTTATCGAAATGGTAGTTGTTACTGATAGTGTTCTTAATATTACTTACACGTTAAAGTTACCAAGCGTAAGGAATAGAATTACTGTTTTTCTTACAAGTAATCATTTATATCTTACAAATAGTAATGACACTTCTTACTTTACATCCACTCATTCTTTCATTTTCAAGTTAATAATCGTAAGTAATGGAATTACTAGTCTTTCGCTCATCTATTACGAATCGTATTGTTTACTTTAACAAATTACCAATGTTACTTAACGAAATGGTAGGTATTACTGATAGCCTTCTCAACATTATATTTCCATATTATACAAAATACCATAAACATAGACTTGTGTATTCCTCAAAATAGATAACGAAATACGTCACTAAAATGATACAACATGGTAAGGAAAAAATCACTACTCTTAATGTACATAACATATGCATGATCAGAATTCTAAAATTGATTACATAAATTATATAAAAAATATTCTTCTGGAATAATGAATTAGTTGAATCACATCTTGAGCCTTTAATCTCTTCCAAATGCTTAATAGTCATCTCCTCTATCTCAGAAATATCATCTGCATAAAACAAGTATCGATATGAGCATACATATAGAAAATATTTATTGATGATCACATAATTGTTAAAATGAATGAGAAATTTACTAAATTAACCATACTTTTACAGTAACTCCTATGCATAGAAACCATCTCTCTTACACCAGAATATTATCTGCATATAAGATATATCGATCTGTTGCAATAAAGTAAAATACATTTATCATATTAGAATGCTATATAAAAACTAATTCTTTGATAAGCATGAAAAGAAGTACCTCTAATGTTTAACATCAGACTTGGTAGGACAATTCCGAGAATCATGTCCAGCATTTACCTTATTGCATAATTTGCATTGTCTCCACTTAGCAACAGTTTCTTCACCGACTGTTTTCAATCTATTTGTGTTTCCCTTTGATCTGCCAATTTTTCCTAAACCTTTAGGTCTTGCTACATTGGGATTCTTCACATTGTTAACTGACTTGTCCAATTTTCCATTTGTGTCATGAGGCTCTTCAACATTAATACTATTACTTTTACTCTTAATAGCTTTGACTACTTCTGATGCATCTATAAGTACCTTTTTAATGTAATCATATACTTCTTGATTACCATCAGCTTCACTAATGAGTTCATTGGACAGCACACGTAACTGACTAGAGTCGTCTTGTATTGTCCTTCTATAAAATGGATAATAATCATTTACCTTGATATCTTTCTTCCATCTTTTCAACAAAAGAGAAGAATCAACATCTAACACATCTCTATGTTTTAACACACTGATGATGTGCATGCATGGAATACCCATTGATTCCATTTTCACACAATCACAAAGGAATTTATTATTGTAAGTATGATAAGAATTCTGTTAAAACTTTGAATATTGCCAATGGGATACACCCTGTATTCTATAATATCATCTATTGGAAATGGAATAACATTCAATTTAATTCCCTCCTTAATCTCAGTTTTAACAATGTAAAACATTGTCTTTGTAAAATGCGTAGCAAGTTGTTTTTCAACACTCCATCATTGTCCATCATGCTAGCCTGCTCTCTCATTCTCTCAACAGCAGTTTGGAATCTAGTCATGAACTCGTATAGACTATTCAACTGATTGACATTGTTGGACAAAAAAGAATTCATTCTCTCACTCCTTTGAGTTGTATTCATATCCGCGAAAAAGAAGCTTCTCAAATAAATAGGAACCCGCTTTCTCCTAATGCGATACATTACGTTGATCCATTTATTCTTTTCTAAATCACATTCTGACACTATTCTTCCCCACTCAGCTTCAAAATATTCTTCATTTTCTGCACCCCATATAATCTTATTCAAAGCAGGGATTGCTACATCAGCTTTTTTCGTTAAACCAATCCTCTTCTTCATGTTGGTTGTAACATGCCAACCACAGTATACATACTTTGTACTCGGAAAGACTTCCCTTATAGCCGCATTAATCGATGGTCACTGATCAGTAATTATTGACTTGGGAGGAACCTTAATAGCCTCCAAAAATTTCGGAACAACCATAAGACTCTTTTGACTCATTCATTAAAAATGCATTACAGAAGAATACAGTCTTGTTGTGATTGTTCACGCCACAATAGAAAGCAAAAATTAGCTTGTACTTGTTGGTATCATATGTGGTATCAAATGTAACTGCATCGCCAAATAATTTGTAATCTTCTATAGAATAAGAATCTATCCATATGCAATGTGTTAAGAATGAATCATCGTCTTGCTTGTACACATAGAAAAAATCTGGTGTTACTTTTACAATATTCAAGATGTTCCAAAAGCATAACCGCATCGTGACCATCTGTTTTTTTCTTCATATCTCTTTTCAAATTATAAATATCTCTGGCTATATAGCCAACACGTTCAAAAGGACCACCTTGCTTGCCCAAAAATACTATTTGTTTTGATGTAGGAATGTTAACCTCTGACATGGAAGATAACAAATTCTCTGTGGCCTTTGTTATTCTCCTATTAGGTCTTAGGTACTTCTTTTTGCTAGGAGAAACAAGTTTATGATTATGTTCCTCAACAAAAGAAACCACATCCCACTGTCTTGACAATGGATTTAACTTCACCGATAACTTTGTTTTACAAGCACAACGACTTACTCCACATCTTCTTCCCTCGCTATCTATTCCTTCTGATTGTGCTTCTTCGTCAACCAAAACCAAACTTGAAGATATCTTCCTTTTTTTAGGAAGTTGAATATAAAATCCTTCCTTCCAGCAAACAAATTTTTTGAAATAAATATTCCTGACTTTGCTTTTCTTATCATAAGAATACTTTATGCTGCTCTTTCGAATATTAAATCCGATTTCAGTGGCATACTTCTCATAGAACAGTTCACAATTTTTAAGAGTTGCGAATGAAATACCCTCTCGAGGAATAATAACAGGATCTACAAATGATATAGGTGAGTCTTCGTTCATTAGTCCTTTAGAGCTTTCAAATTCATCAAATTCTACAGAGATACACATAAATAGTCTTATTCAAACAATAATTCAAAAACACATCATTCCAGATGCATTAAAAAAAATATTGACAGCTTTTATCTAAAATACTTGATATAATCGTAACTAACGAACTATAACACTTAGTAAAGTAACTCATGAAGTTACAATGTTACAAATGTTACATGTTATTAATCAAATATACTTTTACATCTTAAAATGTTACTGATGAATAGAGAAAATATTACTTGTTATTTATTTAAGTTACTAACATTCCATTCAATACTACCAAGTTACTAAAGCTTATAATACATATTGCTGATCCTTATGGAATAGTTAATGGTATGTTATAAAATCGTTACTAAAGAACTATGTATAAATTACAGAATAATAAGATATAGCTAAAATATGTCACTACTGAATGTACAATTTTACGAAGGTTACTTGTCATTAATCAAAAGTTTATTCTACAAAAGTGGGGGAAGTTACTGATCATTGTGTTAACAATAAATGTTAAAGAGTTACTGATGAGGAAATTTACTTATCATTAATAAAAAGTTAACAGTAAATGTTAAAGAGTTACTAATGAATGTTAAAGAGTTACAAATGTTACTTGTCATTATTAAAAAAGTTAACAGTCAATGTTAAAGAGTTACTGATGAATATTGATAATATTACTTGTTATAATTGTTACTTGTCATTCACCGATAGTTACTGGAATGTTATAATAAATTGCTAACGAACATATAAAGAGTTACTGACGAATATTGATAATATTACATGTTATAATTGTTACTTGTCATTCACCCATAATTACTGAAATGATATAATATATTTACTAACGAAGATATAAAATCTACTTATTACAAAAAACTTACATATACATATAAAAAAGTTACTGAAAGCCATAAAAAATATACCTGATAACATATCAAAATTACTTTCTTCAACATTGAATTCATTAACATCACTTTCACGTGCATCAGCTTCAAGAAAGTCGTTTTCCATCCAATCTTCAGAAATATACCGATCAAATTCTCCACTCGAATTATCCATATACGAAACCTAATGAAAAAGATATTAGCAATGAAATAAACACTTAGATTAGAATATTAAACAATCACAATACCTTTTTTCGATAACTGTTGTCGCTGAAAGATCCAAGAACAATTTTCTCGATATCGGTGGATGGTAGCGCACAAGAACCTAATAAAAAATATATTAACAACGAAATGAACACTTATACATAACCCTTTAAAATTCTCAATACCTTTGTTCGAAAAAAGCTATTGAAGATAGATTCAATAAATTTTTTTCGCGAACGCGATCGATGGTAGCGCTCCAGAATTAGTGAAAATCGATCAATTGACAATGCAATACAGTGTGTTACCTAATCGATATGATTACTATTTATGAAACACATTAATTAATATAATTAAACGATGCTGAAAATAAGGGATTGAAAGTTAAAATCTGACGGCTGATATGTTGGGCGCATGGAATATCAAATGTGTCCCGTGCGCATTGGATAAATATCATATATATATATATATATGGAAAAAATGGGGCTGCCCCCGCCCCATTTTTCCGCGTTTTTTTTATTTTTTTTGAAAAATAAAATCATGTATATTCACCCCTATATCCCTCCTATATGTCATTCGAATTTCGTCAGAAACAGAGACTCCTACGGCCTCCATCTCGATGGTATCGATTTAAAAAAATCCTGTTACCGTTAAAAAATTACTGTCCGGATGGAGGCCGTAGGAGTCTCTGTTTCTGACGAAATTCGAATGGTATATAGGAGGGATATAGGGATGAATGTACATGGTGTTATTTTTCAAAAAAAAATAAAAAAATTTGCCCAAATAAGGCGTCTACTTCAATCTTCAAGTAATATCACCCCAATATTGGCTTGCTTTGAGATCTCAACTCATGGCTTTAAGTTCCCCCTTTTCTTCTCCTTCTCCTGATGATGTTGCATCTTTTGTCTAGAGGAGATCAATGTCGTTGAAATATTGGTTGGATAGGGTCAATCGAGGTACATGGAGGAAGAAGATTCTATGGAGATATAGTATATCCTCATTTCTTGTTGCCATTTTTTATAGGTAAAGATATGATGTAATTAGTAGGCTCACTCTTGTTAATCTACATAGATAAGCTAAATTCTTTCAAAAAAACATGTTCAAAGCTTTTAAATTTCATAACTTACAAAAGGCACAATGAAATAATAACATTAAACTAAAATTTAAAAAACAAAATAAAGAGAAAAGGAAATAAAATCATAATAAAAAGAAATAAAATTGATTGTACTTCAAGACAATTGTCACTTAAAAATAATGGAATTTTATACGATGACCGCTATAAACTTTACCGATTATGCGACAACCCGTGTATTCTTCATATTTATCCCATAGCCTCTATAAACGTCCCCCATCTTACACCAAGATAATTTCGAAACTACATGAAGATCCAACATTGGATCCCCCCCCCCATCATTCCTTCTCCTCTCCTCTCTTCTTCTTTTTCCTTTTGCTTCGAGCGGTAAGGTATGATTTGCAATGGAGGAGATGGAACATCACGTCAAAGATTCTCATTTCTCCTAGTATGATTACCCATCCTCTCGTCTTCCAAGTCTTTGTGCAAAGATGCCCAAAGGGGGGCACAATAACAATGATTTAATAGGGCCTTGCTTCTAGTGGAGAGGCAAATAGCAGCATGCAAAGATGGTGACACTTGTAGTGGTTGTGTGCGATGGCTACTCAAGTTTGAAAGAGGACCTCATATCTTCCTTTGTGGTGTTTTTGATGGAGGAGAGGAGATGACCAAGAGTGAAGATGATGCCTCGAGATTAGTGAGGGTGTGATAACTGACTGGTGCCTCGTAAGGTGGAGATCGAGAGTGATGGCTCCAAATGATCTAGGAGGTATACGAGTGTTGCCCTATCGACCTGGTTCAGAGTAGTGGGACCCATCATCGTTGTTAGGATTTCTCAAGTATAGAGGTAAGGCTTATCTAACCCGTGATCCGATTACCACTTCAACATTAATTTCTATTCGAATGTGGTGAAGTATTGGGCAGTATCAACTCATCAGCTTCAGGTGAAGGTCTAAGACCCAACTATCATCGAATTTGAAGCTGCTTGTTATTGGGTAGTATTACCTTGTCTCACGTTTTAGACAGTGGCATACCTTATGTTGTATTTATGCTTTATTTCAATATTATCGCAATTTATACTCAATTATTTGCTTTTATCTCTCCTTACTCGTTTTGGGTACATTTGATTCCAAAATTTAATGTTATTTGTGATATCCGAAGCTAATTCTAAAGCATCACCTCCCCATGGTTCTACCCAAACTCCAAAAAAACTAAATTTGCTTTATTTGATGCACAAATTCAGAATTATCAAGTTCGCGACAAGCACAATCACCCACCCTTGAAGGCATCTCTTCCCAGCTAGTATGCATGTCGAAATACACAACATAAATAATGCACAAAAGGATATCACCGCGGACACTTGAGGCATTCATTCATCAATCAACTGCAACAATGCATATGAATAAGCTTTTTTGGGGGGCTAAAATCTTAAACATAAATTGTTTTATTGGCATACATGTTGCAACCCTGTGCATAAAACGTTTTCTATTTTCCACGAATGTTTCCCTCAGGAGAATATTTGTACTTTACAAAGTTTGTGCACCTGTAATCTGTGGCACCTGTAATATGTAGGTCTCTCAAATTTTTGGCTCAGACTGGACACATCTCTTCATAGCGACAGCATTATGCACATTAACAGAGCTTGGATATCCTTTAAACATTACTAAAACGCCCATGAGTGTGATTATCCTGGCACCCAGATTGGGAGGAATGATGGTAGCATCCCTTCAACTTGAGTTCCTACTGGGAGTGTTAGTATGCAGCCAAGCTTCTCCGCGGTCATGTTAGCCTTCTTAAACAGCTGCACAGTTATACCATGCAACAATCCGCATTCAGCTCATTGTAATACAATCCCCTACTTTACCATCTGCAAGAAGCACTATTTGCATTGTCTCGGTCGAAAGTTTTCTTCTGATAATAGAAATGTCATAAGACGCGCCAGTCTGGCAGCACCTGGACCAGGTCTAAGATCGGTCACATTTCCGACAACAAGGCAGGGATCTGTTCCATTTTCCCTTGGTCCGGCGCACCACCCCCCAGGAACAAGGTTCCCGGGTTTGCGGGACAGGAGCTCTTCATCTACCTTATCAAGCACCTTATCATCCTTGGGGAACTTCCTCGCGAATGGGGCATCGCTGTTAACCATCTTCTGCATGTCATTGACAGTGAGGTAGTGGGGATGCTGCTTGGGAGGGTTGTCCCATGAGATGAAGTGAAGGTCGTGGTTTGCGGTCATGTTGGAAAATTCAGGAGCGTTGCAGATGACAGTATGGAAGTATCCTTCCGGTGAGGACAGGAAGTTTGCATAATACATGAGAACTGTTCTAGGAAGGTTGTCCCATCCCCATATGCAGTATTCGACAAAAGACCGAGAAAGGGCCATCCAAGCTGACCCTGCAGCAAGTGTTGTAAAACAATAAGTGAGTTACATTAAGCTGTTAATTATATCAGAAAAACAATAATGTGCACCATTGTAAGTGACTAGAAGATTGAAAGTAAAACAAAGAATGATCAATGAGTTTTTTATGATGCCTGCAAATAAATGTGTTTCTAACCTTTTTATCTTTCCACTTGTTGCCAATCTGCAACCATCAGAAATAACATATGTGCTGGGGATAAATCTTAGCACTTGAAGAGGACATGGGATGTGACAGTATTTGGTCACCTCTCGCGACTATTGGAAAAGAAAAAATCTCTATGAAGATAAAAAGTATAGCTTTCTACGTCCTCGCTCTCTTTTCTTCTCCTTCATTGTTTTTTTCTTGTGGGTTGTTGAATAACTCCATCCATCCTCTCTTTTTATCGGTCCAAACAATCAAATCTCAATCAAATTAGATCCCAATCAATCTCTATTAATCAAGATTCTAATGAGATTTAGTCAAATATAATCAAAACTCTTTCATAGATTACGTGGAATCTAACTCTACCATATTAGGATTCTATTTTTTCCAAATAGAAAAATGGTAGAACTAATACTCTACCCTTGGGGTTGAATTCCATCACGATCTTCACGTCATCTTAATTATGCACTAGACCATCCTCATCATTTGCAAGCTCCTCTCATAAGTTGACACCACCTCTTGTGCCGAACCTATCGTTAGGCGCCCTCGACGTGACGCCTTTTGCCCCTTATGTACAATCAGTGTTATACCACGTGGCAAGGTACTACACATCGCCCTCTAGCAAAGCGAATATCACTTTCTTTCTCCCTCTTCCATGCTCCAAAAACATAGAGATGTCGCCAACATATTGCTTTCTTCTAATACTACTTATCTTAGGAAATTTTGAAGCTCTGTCATCTATGACGAACTTTCTCGAGCCTATGCATAATGTTTGGCATCCTTGTTCCTCGCATCACCACTCGTGCTTCTCTATACACTCTGAGAACTCCCTCAATAGTAAATAATCCTCGTGACTCGGTCATTCCCAAGAAAATCAGATTATTTTTTAATGTAGGCACATGTATCACTCATCTCAGAGTGTCCAATATCCATCAAACATGCAAAATTGCATTGATCCAACTCTCTTAACATGTTGGAGCTCTCTATTTGTCATCTTAAGCATACCATCATTACATACTTGATATATGCTAAATTGATCCCTGGATGATCATACATGATATGAACATGATGAGCCCAAAAACATACTTGATCCTTCCTCTTAAGCACGCTAACAAGTCTTGGAATCCTCTTGGTTTAGTCCGATCCCAGATGTTCTTCCCTTTCTACTTCACACATCTCGGACAATCAGCAATCTTGCAACTTTCTTTGTTACAGAGAAGCATTTAATGGACTATATGAGTTGGATTGAACTCTGAACCTCATCTCCCTTGATCTAACACATATGTTATCGACTTCCAGCACATGATTATTATCATTTGTTGCCCCATGTAATGACATTCATAGAGACTTGTTCATAGTAATGAAGTAATGGTCTCGTCTAATGTTATAGTCTCCATTGCCACAGAGCAATATCGTAATAATAAGATCATAGAAAGATGAAAGACAACCCAACAAGATCATTACTTATCCTTCTTGAAGAGACACTTTCTTTTCTCGTTCTTCTCAAGTGTGAGCATATACATCGGAATCTTATTGAATTTATCCCAGCACGCCTATAACTTTGTCCGATCACTTTTCTTTAAAGCTTCTTCTTCAGTAGTAGCATGTTTGTCATGCATTTAAACTTGTATCGTCCCTCAAAATTCTTTTAGACCTCTTAAAACATCCAAGTCAATGTCTTCGTGAAGAGTATTGTTCGCCAAGAACAATTATATTGCAAATTTTGTAAGATCCATTATCTCTTTTGACTCCTCTCCTTAGTCTCATATGCATTCTTCGCTATTGCATATACAACTTTCGTAGAAGCCTTTCTCGCATGAGTATATTCATTACCCACTATGCCATGGAGAGATGTCGTTCTTCCCAATGAAGGGTTCCATGGAGATACCAATCGTTGGGGATAAAATTGAATATACACTCAACCACCACGAAAGCATGTAAAGAAAAAGACACGATATGACAATGGGCGATCACCTTTTGTGACCACTAGAGAATAAAAAATCACTATGAAGAACAAGTACAATCCTTATCGCCCCCTTGTTTTCTTCTCTTCTCTGCATCTCTCTCATTCTTGCTTCTTATGGTGTATTGAGAACTGATGAGTATGTGATTCATCTAGTTTTTACTCAAATTTCGGTCGAAATTCCACAACAAACACACGAAAACACATAAAATGGCGATCTTTACATATAACATTGCCAATAAAAATTGGCTTGTTTGTATATAAATAACATACAAATAAATAAAAAAGAAAAAAACTAAGGAAAGAACCAAAAAAGAGGATCAAATGCTTCAACTATTATCTGATTTTTTTTGCATATTTTATTAAACATAAATCAAGAAAATAAATGAAAAAGAAATAAATTAAAAGGAGTTATTTTTGTATATAAATGAGGTCTCAAAATTCAAGTTTCACATATGAACTCTGATTCTTTTAAATTTGATTTTGTTTTATAGGTAATTAAATGTATATTAATTCAAAAGTGAATAGGAGTCCATAGGAGACTGTATGAGAGAGATATTCACATTTACGTCTTTTTGTCTCAAAATTAAGGTTTGGGTTTTATTGAGCAAATATACAAGTCAACATTTTTTGGTATTTTTCCTTGATTAATGTTAGTAATATATACACAACAAAGTTGATTTTATTTTATTTTGAGTTAGTGAAAACTAATTAAAAATAGGAAAATTTATGGCAATTATGCATGCTAGAATGCGAATATTATTTGCATATGCATAAATGATAATAATGCAATATAGATTAATAAATGCAATGAATTACTTGGGAACAGAGCTCTATTTTCGTCTTTTAGAGTGATGAATCACATATTCATCAATGGCTTACTTGGATGCAAACCATCAAGCATCCTTTCAAATTGAAGAAACATGCTACATCTACATATCATATGTTTTAAGATACTACATGGTATAAAATCCTAGTGAACAAGCTACTTTACTTACCGTCACCCAACAAGCATATATCATATGCTATGAGCAGAGTTAGCCGGCACATGGAGAAACCTCACTGCAGTCATTGACGAGATGTTCTCTAGATTTTTTGATATGTGAAGGACTTTCCGGGAAAAGGGCTATTCTATGGGGCTTGTGGAGAAAGGAAAGAGGAATGAATTATTTACTTATTCCATAGGTCTAGGACTTTTATATAGCATGAAACCCTAGAGAGCATCGTAAAGGAGAATTGCACAGACACCCTCGAGGGGTAACAAAACTTAAAGAAATAAATAATTAACACCCAATAATAGGATAATTCTAACACTCCCCTCAAGTTGTAGCATATCTGTCAATCATGCCAACTTGAAAATAATCCCCAAAATGTCTCTTAGGTAGAACATTTGTGAGTATATCCGTAAGCTGAAGATCAATGGAGATATGTAGAGTGTTTTTTTGAAAGAATATGTAGAGTGTTGATCTTCCCTTCTCGCACTACATCTCGGATAAAATGGCAATCACCTTCAATGTGCTTGGTTCTCACATGAAACACCGAATTGGTGACAATGTATGTGGTAGATTTGTTACCACAATGCAATAGAATATTACTAGTCAGGGAGACCATTTTCTGCCAAAGAGACTAGCTAGGTAATCTCATGCTTGACATGGGCTATTACCCTACATTCTACTTCTGCATTTGAACTAAATGCACAAGTTTGCTTCTTGCTACGTCAAGTAACAAGGCTCCCTCCAATGAACACTGCATATACATCGATAGATCGTCCGTCTTCAGGAAAACTGGCATAATCTGCATCAACATAAGTAGCGACATTTGTGATCGAAGGAATTGTAGAATAGACCACACCTTGGAGATCCCTTCAAATATCGATGTATTATGAGAACCTCCTGCCAATAACTGTAACATAGTCTCTGTGTGTGCTAACTTGCTCCACTGACCACATATGATATATCAGGCCTAGTGACATAAGGTAGAGTAGTTTACCTACTATGCTTCTATATCATGTAGGATCCTCAAACTTAGAATCATTATAGATGGTATGTCTCCGTGCATCTGTTGATAGGCCAGAGGGCTTGCATCCAAGCAACCTGCCCCTATACGAATGTCCATACAATACTTTTGCAGTGATAAGTGTAGCACTTTTATAGTGTGTATCACCTCTAAGCCCAGAAATATCAGATTTAACCAAGGTCCTTGGTAACAAATACTTTTTGGAGGAAGGCCTCGGTCTCAACCATAATCGCTTTGTCAACACTAGTTACCACCATATCATCAACACAGACATTTAATACCATAATGCGAGTAAGTCGTCGTCTGACAAAAACAGAGGACTAAGATGTCATCCTCTGAAATTCAAGGGAGCCAATCTCAATGGTGAGCATGTTAAACCAAGCTCGTAGACTCTTCGTTAGGCCATAGATGGTCTTACAAAGTTGACATACATACTCCTCATTGGAGTACCGGAGGTCTGCATCATGTAAAGCTCTTCCACAATATCGCCATACATGAAGGTATTTTGCATATCAAGCTAGAATATGAGCCAGTTTTTGTTGACTGCAATTGAAAGAATAGTGTGAACCGAACCTAATCTGGTTATATGTGAGAATTTCTCAAAGTATCCACTTCATAGGTTTGAGTGAATCCTTTGGCCACAAGTCTGGCCTTTAATATGTCAATTGTACCATCAGGAGATTGTTTGCTAGTGAAGACCCATTGCCAGGCAATCGGCTTCACACCGGGAAGATAAGGTACAAAATCCTAGGTACCATGGAGGCAAGAGCATCCATCTCCTTATCCATGACCCCTTCCCAACCACAGTCATGCAATGCACTATGAAGATCATAAGGTATAACGATAGGCATCAAGGCATCAGTAAAATGTCTATTACAACTGGAAAGATAGTCATTGAAAGTAAAAAATGAGATGGGATGCATAGTGTATTGCCTCTTTGTCCTCCGTAGTGCTATAGGAAGATCTGGCTAGGCATGTGGATTAGCAGCAATGTGGACATTTGAAGAATGCACCTCCTCCAAATATAGAACAAGTAGTGGAACAACATCAGAATGACTGGTACATTTTCATTTATAAACGGTAGTTGATGGTGGTAACTCCAAGGGTAAGTCAGTAACAGAATCTGTGAAGTAGTTGGTCTGTTCAAAAAAGGTTATATCGGCAGATATCTAGTACCAGAGGCCAACCAGATCACAACACGTGTACCCCTTTTGGATGCGAGAATACCCCAAAAAACACCCTTGATGGTACATGGAGATAGTTTATATGCAATGTCGAGATTATGAACAAATGCAGTACATCTAAAAATATACACTGGTAAAGGAAATGGTGTCTCATAACGATAGAAAATGGAGTAAGGAGTAACACCCTTAAGAACAGACGATAGTACCCTCTTTATAAGGCGAACGACCAATAAGGATGGCATCCCCCAGTAGGTCTTGGGGACCCTCATATGAGTGAGTTATGACCGAGCAATCGGGCATTGTCAAGAAGGTGATGAAGCTTCTTCTCAACTATGTCATTCTGCTAAGAGGTATATTGGTGGGAGGACTGACGAATAGTTCCTTGAGAGTCAAAAAAAATGACACCAAATCATGTTAAGTAAATTCCAATGTATTATCAATCAACATAATCTGAATACAAGTAGGGAAGGAAATTTTAATAAAGTAGAAAAAGGATTTGACAATCTTATTAATCTCTAATCGTTCCTTTAGTAAGTAAACCCAAGAACATTTGCTACGATTATAAAAAAAAGAAAATATCTATGACCCCCAACAATGAGGATCGGACAAAATCCCTAAATATCACAGTGAACAGAGAAAAGGGTACAGATCGATGGAGCTCAACTCTAGGAGGAAACGACGCCCGATGATGTTTTCCTAATTGACGTGCCTCGCACTCAAAAGGCTTCAGCAAAGAGAGTTCATGGAACATCATGGAGAGAGCTTTAGCAGAGGGATGTCCAAGATGCAGATACTATAAAAACATATAAGAGGAGATAGACACTGCATTAGCAAAAGCCAAATCTCCCATAAAAACTTGCATCATCCTGATGTCATGAAATAATAATAGAGCTCATTAAAAATCACACGGCAATTCATCCCAGCACATAACTTATGAACAGACAGCAAGCTCAAGGAAAAATCCGAGGTACAATGAACTCCAGTAAGACATAGATATGAAGAGAACTCAATGGTTCCGACTGAGGTAACATGGGAATGAGCACCATTAGCGACTCAGACTGACTTCGCAGTGGAAGGCCAAGAGGAGGTCAACAAACTACCTTCTCCAGTCAGATGAGTGGACACATCAGAATCAATAATCCATGCAAATGATGTGGCAATAACTGAATTGGCTATGGTACATGAAGTCATAGTCAAATGTGAAGTAGAGGTATTGTCACTGGAAGTGGCATTGGAGTTATATAACAATTGCATCAGACGGGAGTAATAAGCGGCTGTAAGCTGAACTGTCTGCCCAGACTAGTATTGATCAAAAGGATGTTTTGTCCATGTCGTATCATATGTGCAACCTCGACCATGGCTTAAGTAACGGCTACGTCCACCACAAAAACTATGTCGGTCGTCTCGTCCCAAAGAAGCTAGGAAAGCGGAATTCTCCGTAGAGTACAGAGAGGAAGTTCGGTCGACAGACGACTCCATCTCCTTAAGACATCCAAATATCAACTTGAGAGATGGCAAGGTGTAAGATGTGATGAATTGATCCTTCACATTCTAATCAACGAGGATGTAGCCCTGCAAGGAACCTATAGACCTGCCATTTGATTGCTTTGTCACTTTTTTAGGGCAACGAACAGGTTCGAAAATAGCAAGCTCTTCATAGAGTCCTGAGAGGATGTGGTAGTATTCCACAAAAGTGGATTCACCAAAGGATGAGGACTAAATCTACATATAGATATCAAGTAGTTGAGACTTCGTAGTCTACTACGAGTATGTCTAGACCCGCTCATCCCACATCTCCTTTGCAGTCTATTTGTATAGGAGAGTCATTGTAATATAAGACTCCACGTTGTTGGTCATCCAAGTCATGACTTGGTAATTATCTCCAAATCAGGAGTTACAGTCCTTGTATGTCTCCTTCAAAAGGAAACTTTGTAAGGATGGAGATCTTTCGTTGGCCGCCAACAAATACTTTGAAGACATGATACCAAAAGACATGGTTATAAATGCCCTTGAGTTTGATGATGGTCCTTTGCACCATCATGGAACATAAGGTGTATAGGGGCTTGGCCTCGTTGGGGTTAGATGTCGTGATTGTCAATATTACAAGGTTAGAAATTAGAATCGCGGAGGAATAGACATCTTTGGTATAGATATCACAGAGGGATAGACACCTTTGGTGATAATCACAGAGGGATAGACACCTCTTGCATAGATATATCACAGAGGAATAGACACCTCTGGTGAGAATCATGGAGGGATTGACACCTCCGGTAGAATCCTATGAGGGATAGACCCCTCCAATTATCATTTGGTTGGGCAACAGTGCCCTAGAGAAGCAACAACAACAATATGAGTTGCACAACCTTGTTGGCGGCAACCTGACGCCATTGACATGGGTGGTAGTACCCTAGAAGCCCCTCAACGAGAGGGTTGGTGATAGCCTGGTGACCCCTGCAAGAGGACTAGTAGTGCCCTGGAGGCCCCTGCGAGAGGACTGGCAACACCCTGGAGGCCCCTTCGAGAGGGGCAATAACATGCCTCAAGGGTTGCTTCTCTTAGTCGGAGGAGAGGGTTGGCGGTGGCGACGAGTTTCTGGGTACGAGCCACGGTCTAGGATCGTGCTTTCATATGATGTATAGAAAAGAAAGAGGAATGAATTGCTTGTTTGTTCCATATGTGTAGGGTTTCTTATATAACGTGAAACCCCAAAGAGCATCTCAAACGAGAATTACATAGCTACCCCTAAGGGGTTAAAGGACTCAACAAAATAAATATTAACACAAAATAATACAATAATTCTGACAAGGCTAACGATCGCATGGACATCACCTCCGCAAAAGCCAAATACAGAGCAATGACTCAAGCAACATGTGAGATTACCCAATTTATCTCCTTCTACGGGAACTTGGACTCCCTGCTACAACTCATGTTCCTCTTTATTGTGACAAGAAGTCTACTATGTACATTGCTACCAATCATATTTTACATGCGGGGACTAATCAAATTGAAGTAGATTGCCACTTTGTCCGAGATGTACTAAGAGGATGAAATATCACCACTATATATATCTCCATGCCATTACATCTTGCAAATATATTCACCAATGCACTCTTGAAGAAACACATTATGGTTGACTTTCAAGTTGTGCATGATCGATAGATATGCTCCAATTTGAGGGGGGTGTTAATGTTATTTTATTATTTGGTTATTTTTTCCTTTGTTATTTGATTTCTATTGTAATTTTGTAACCATTCTGGATCTCTTATATAATTACCACCTCCTAAGTTCTAGGGTTTCACACTATCTAAGAAACCCCATATCCATTGAATAAATCATTCAGTTCGTTCTCAATTTTTCTTCACAATTACAAAGCCCAATAGGTAGTTAAAAGGGTTTAACCAAACATGGTGTAGACCACCAAGACGCTTTCTCTTATGTGGCACATATCTCTACATTCGGATCCTTCTAGGTTGCAATTACTAGAGATTGGTTGTTGTTTCATATGGATGTCAAGAACACACTTTTATATGAAGACTCGAAGGAGGAAATATACCATGTAGTGCCCACCTAGGTTTACCTATAAGGACTGTTAGAAGATTTGCAGAGTCCATAATGCTATCTATGGACTTAAGCAAAGACCGAGCATAGTTTCAAAAGCTCGTAGTCCAAATATAGCAATTCACCAAATCTATCCTCAATTATTCAATATTTACGCACAGGACATCAAGAAGTATAATTGTTATTCCGATGTATGTGGTTGATATCATTGTTACATGAGATGACATCAAGGGCATTGATGAAGCAAAAGAATTCATCGGGAAACATTTCATCAGCAAGGATCTTGGGGAGCTTCAATACTTCTTTGGCCTAGAGTTTGCTTGAAAACACATAGGGCTTGTGATGAGTCAAAGAAAGTATGTAATTTATCTTCTTTTAAAAACAAGGATGGTGTATGTAAACATGCTTATGTTCCTATGGACCCTAGTATGAAACTTTATGATGATGATATATAAGAAGTTGAAAATAGGAGGTACAAAAATCTGGTTAGGAAGCTCCTTTATGTGACAATCATCATACTTGATATTTGCTTTGTTGTGAACATAATAAGTCGGTTTATGAAGCAGCCGCGGTAAGCCCACATGGATACAATCACAATAATTCTTAGGTATATGAAATCCTCACTAGGAAAAGCACTACTCTTCAATAAGGGAACATCCATTGCCATATCATGTTGCATTGATGCGGATTACATTGACTATCCAAAGGACTGAAAGTCTACCATAAAGTTTGTTGTTTTCATTGATGGTCTCTATTCACATGGAAAAATAAGAAGCATATGGTAGTTACCAGATCGAGTGCAAAATCTAATCATAGAGTCGTGGCTTAGGTCAGCACTGAGATGGTGGGGTTCAGGACGGTAATGACTGACCTAACTATGAAGGTATTCTCCCTATGCAATGTGTGACAACTAAGGAACATTGTTCGCTACTAACAATCCAGCATTCCATACGCGGACTAAGCAAACCGAGGTCGATTGTCATTACACCGAAGACATGATCCAGAAAAGCTGCATATCTACTTTCTATGTCAGCTCATCGGAATTGATAGGAAACATATTCACTAAAGTAGTTGCCAGGGGATCATTCCCAAAGTGTTCATCCAAGCTTAGCATGATAGGCATCTCTCCTCCGGCTTTAAGGGGGAGTATTATAGTTAAAGTGGATTTGTAATATGATAATGTTTCTTTTCTTTTGTATAATACTAATAAGGCAACTATGTAAATCATGTAATAGTTTATACACACACATATCCTGTGGTGGGTCCCAATTTGGAGGCCGCCCTTTTTACTTCTTAAAAAAACTATGTAGTCATATAGGGTGGCATCTTTTCACCTCTAGGGTTTTCTTTCTTTATAATAAAGAGATACCTAGATCTTCACAATATGTATTAGATTTTTTCCTTTTCACATGTACCTAACAATGAAGAATTATATGCAGATACCTCAGGCTAGGAAAATTTTAGCCAGTGTTAAGAGAAAGTCCATGTATCACCTTAAGCAATCCTCTCGATCTTTGTCGGATTGCTACAAGAAGTTATGCAGAAATGTGGATACAAAGAAAGGAAATGGATATTATACCTTCTTTATCAAGCAAAATTAAGGAAAGTTTGTGCTTATGATTGTCTATGTTGATGGAATATATAACAAAGGATGATGGCAATCAAATTAATTAGACTAAGACAAAGCTTGTTGCACAACTTGATATTAAAGACCTGGAAAAAATTTAGGGATTTTTACCCGGCAGACCCTATAATCTTTGCTAATGACCTCTACGACCTTTGAAACATCGTAATTCCTCCCTCGACCCCATAAACTTGCTAACCCTTACCCTACAGACCCTGTGGTTAACTCACATCCATTTAACTGTTAGAACTAACCGGATTCTGTTATCTTCCTTTATATTATACCCATTTTATTTAGCAAATTTACTGCAAATGCCACTAACCCCCACCCTCCACGTCCCACTCCCTCCCACCCTCTACCTGCATCCGAACATGGTGCCCTCCTCTCCCGGTCCGCCGTCGCTCGAAGCTCCCCTGCTGCTCGAAGCCCGCGGCCACCTCCCCCTGCTCGAGTCACCGTCCTGCAAAGCACCCCCCGTCCCCTGTCCTGCCGCCTGGAAAGCACCCCATCCCCACACCCGACCTCCCTGCTCCAAGCGTTTGCACACATCAACAACTACATTAATATATAAAGAAAACAGATAGAAACGGATCCCCCGTCGTGATATCTTGATCATGTAGTTCTTGCCAGATTCTTTATAAAATGGATGTTATTAGTTGTGACTGACAACAAATATCATAATCAATGGGTGTACGTTGCTTGTTGCCTCTCCACAAGGAGCTGGTGAGATCCATTTTATATGATCGGCACATTAGCCAAAGTAAGAGGATTGCTTCCTCTTCTTCTCTGGAATTAAGTCATTAAAATCTAACAGACTCCATCGACTTTCATTTGTTTGCGAATGATGACAGTTCTAGCCTGCACCCGCTGCAAACCCACCCCCGACTTCCCGCACCCGATGTCCCCTCTCCAGTCGCTGCATCGCCCCCCCCCCCCGGCCCCCGACCTCCCGCACCCGCTGCAAACCCGCCCCCGACCTCCTGCACCCGCTGCAAAGCCCCCCGGCCCCCGACCTCTCGCACCCGCTGCAAACCCGCCCCCGACCTCCTGCACCCGCTGCAAGGTCCCCCGGCCCCCGGCCTCCCGCACCCGCTGCAAACCCGCCCCCGGCCTCCTGCACCCGCTGCAAAGCCCCCCGACCCCCGACCTCCCACACCCGCTACCCCGCCTCCCGCTGCAAGGCCTCCCCGGCACCTTACCTCCCGTCCTCGCTGCAAAGCCCCCCTCTCCCTCGGGACCGAATCGAAGCCCCATCCCACTGCGACCTTCAAGCTCCTGTTGATGATTATTTTTTCTGTTCTTGGTTAATTCTAGCCGTCCGATCTTGGAATGGTTAGATTAACTCGTTTTTAGCTCAAGGAATTTAACTCTAAATGTGTCAATTTAACGGTAGGGTTCACAGGGTAAGACGGAGAAACTTTACGCGGGTGTGGGAGGATTTACGATGTTTCAAAGGTCGTAGAGGTCATTAGCAAAGATTATAGGGTCTGCTGAGTAAAAATCCCAAAAATTTAATATTTCTTTGGATTTGAGGTAGTTGAATCTAAAAAAGCATGAGCATTAATCAGAGAAAATTTACCCTTGACTTGTTGAAAGATACTGGAAAGTTGGCATCATAGTTTGAAAAGGATAGCCTATTGGTGAGGCAGGCTTTTTAACCTCAAGGCAAACGCCTTAAATAATCGTAGCGAGACATGCACCTCAGAGACTGAAGCAGTCTTGAGGTGTAGCAGCGAGGCGCACAACTTTTATGCAATCACTTTTTCATAGTAATGTTATTTTTCCATCAAAAAGTTTGAGCCACCTTACAATTGTATGCTTCCCTTTCAGTTTTTTTTTTCATTTTAATGGAAGCCACGTACGCACAGATTTCCAATTGAACCAACAAGGGAAGGCTCATTGTATAGATAGATTTGAATTTCAAGTTCTTAGCTTCCTGCTAGCATCAAATAAGACATAATATGATGTTAAAAGAGATAATTATTGAAAATAGGTTTTAAAGATTTAAAACACATCATTGACCATACACACATTTTTTTAGAAAGTCGAAAAAAGCATGACATTTTCACAAGAGAGAGTTTAAAGGTCTTATATGAAGCTCTCTAAGAACGGTGTATCCGACCTTTTGTTTTCAACATTGAAGAATTACAACCAAATTCCTTTAATTATTCTATATGCATGGGGACTTGTGTTATAATATAATTTTCATAATATTTTACAATATTTTTAAAATCGCATGCTTTTTGAAAGAATCTAAGGTTTAGGCCTCAACCGTCTCGAGGCTATGCCTCGCCTTGATTCCAGGGAAACAACCTCTTTTCTCTATTCATTTTTTAAAACCATGGTTGGGATGTCCCTTGCATATTTTCTCATTGAAATCTATTACAAATTGGGCATTAAGGATGGAAAAATCTTAGATAATTTTTTAAACGAGCACTACTAGAGACTTGTTGGGAACTTATCTATACTACCTTTAGTAAGCACGATATCATTTATACCATGAATCAATTTATGCATACCCCAACAGATGCTCATTTTATTATGTCTATAGAATTCGTTGCTATCTAAAAAAGAAACTAGACATGGGGATATTGTTTGTTAAAAAAAGAAGTCAACATTAAAGATTATAAGGATGCTGACTTTGTTGGATTAGACGACAAGGCAAGAAGCATATTGTTCATGGCAGTTACACTGCAGTGTTATGCAATATCTTGTAAAAATGCTATTGGTTTGTCATGCTTAAAACATAGACATCAAGACCAATCTCCTAAAGAAGCTCTACTACCACGACAACAAGAAAAGCAATCGACCTGGCCGATAATCTCATCCAATAAGATTGTACTAAGCATGTCGAAATGGATTTTCATTGTATACGGTAAAAAGTTGATGTCGGTCAGCTATGTCTATCTTTCAACAAGTTAAAGGATTAGTTGGCCAACTATTTCACCAAAGGCCTCGATTGTGCAACATGAAGTGAATATGGACGTGTTGGTCACGATTGGCATCCATGTCGACTTTGAAAAGGAGTGTGGAGAGTTTTGTATTTGACTAAATGAATCTTGGGAATAGATCTGTCTAATCTTTTACTCTATAATACTATGCATACACATCCATTGATGGTTTAGTGGAGTAGAATTGTAACACCCCGACCCCAAACATAGTGCCATACCTAAAATTACGAAGTGTGGGTGTAGTTTATAAGTGGTGGGGATTACTACTTGCTAACTTCGGGCTTAAGCATTTTGGGTGGTTGTCAATGGTCCATCTGAGTCCGTACCCAACAAGTTGTCAGGGCCAGTTTTCCTCAATAACGGACCGGGGACCTAAGCCCGGGACGTTACAAGAATAACCTAGCCACCGATGTGTGCTAGGTCATCTCCTCATGTGGTCTTTCCCCTTCCGTTGAGAAAGGTTTTCATGTAAATCCATGTGTTCCATGTGTTTTTTCTTGTTTGATTGTTTTCACACACATGTTGCATAATAAAATCTACACCAAAAGATTATTAATAGTTATTTTGTTCTGAAATGAAAAAGGAGAAAATGAGGTTGCCCCGTCCCTATTTTCCCGCTTTTTTTTAAAATATCACCATTCATATTCACTATATATCCCTCGTATATGTCATTCGAATTTCGACAGAAACAAAGACTCCTATGCCCTTTATCTAGAACATGTAATTTTAATGGTCTAAACATTGTTGTAATCGACCTGTTCTAGATGGAGTGTATAGAAGTCTCTATTTCTGACGAAATTCGAATGACATATAGGAGGGATATATAGATGAATATACATGGTGATATTTTTGAATAAAAAATAAAAAAATCCTGAAAATAGGGTAGAGGCAGCCACGGGGCAGCCCCATTGAACCCAATGGAAAGGTTGATATTTGCTAAACCTGCCCACTTATTCAAGATTTGGGCAGCAATGCACCATACATTTTTTAAAGTAGCAGAAAAATTACCTTACCTGCTTAAAACCTAACAAAATCAACTTGAAGTCTAATTCGCACTATGTACATATGTAAGACTTAAAAACCCCACAACCAAAAATAGAAAGCAAGAAAAAAGGGAACTTGAGCAACTTTTTCGGAATAAACAAGCAATTACATGATCTGCCTGGACAATGGGAGTTTTTAATGAGATTATACGGCTTGAAAACCATCATTTCAGATTTCCCAACACCAACCTAGAGTAGATCCCAGCATCTCAAGGATATCTCCAAAGCATATATTGATAGTACTAAAGTTATAAAAGAAGTTTCCCATCACCTGAGTTTTTCTGAAATTAAACACTTGCAAGATATAATAGAAATGTCCAGCAGAAGCATAGTATACTGGTGAAATATACAAAAGAAACATATAGCATTGTGTACCAAAATGTGTTCACCTGTAAACAGTTTGAAACGAGTAGGAAGACTCCTCGCTGGCTGGACCCAAAAGACATCTTTTTTCTCATTCTCATAAAACCCTGGATCAATGATAATTGGCCTCGCCCTCTGGTGTCTATAAAACCACGGAGAAACACAACATTTCAATATATCTCAGCACATTCCAAACAGACAACATACATTGAAACAAATAGAAAGGACATTCTCTCTTACATACTCCTTCCACCCAATATCGCTCGTGTGATCGATAAAATTCAGCCCCCTTGGCAAATTCCCGAATACATGCAGCAAATCTGGAAATTACCAAAAACAAATTAACAAGCCTAATTGCAACAAAAAAGACAATTAACTTTCAGCTCTACCCTATCTGATGGTTGATATGAAAACCGGATAACATGAATTTATTTTTGACGAAGCCTTCTCCCACTATAAGTAGGGTCAGCTACATGGATTCTTGCTCAAATCCATGTTGAAAGATTCGACTATTTTTTACGTTGGCCGTGAACTACCTAACGCAGCCCCCACAAGGGAGGATTTGAATTTCTTTTTCAAGTAACAAAATGGAAATAGTATGCAATTTCGGGGAAATTCAAGCCACAATAGATACAAAAGCATGGATAGTGTTCACAATACGTCCTTACTAGCAGCTTAAAAACTAAAAAGTAATGATGATCCAGCTCTAGACAATTAAATTATAAAATAGTTCAACTGTAATATTTGTCAAGGTTAATTCAATTGTAATATTTGTCAAGGTTACATCGTTTCCTACTAACCTGCTTTTCAAAAAAATTGGAGGATAACCTGGTTATATCCAAAACAAGCTGCAAAATTTTCAAACGACCCAATTACAACAACCACAGTTTTTTTTTTACTTTTTATAAAAGTTGTAATCTAGTTGAAGATTACAGTACATTAGATTCCGAAATTCTCAAACAAATCCATTATAATTGCTTCTAAGGTTAGGATATTTAATTTTAACCAGATCTCAAAATTGGGTATAAGCTTACCAAAAAATGAGATTACACAAATTTCTAAACTTGCAAGTTTGATATATGTTCAAGTTCGTAACATTTCCACAATTGACATTGCTAAATTTTGAACATCTCATAGCTACCAAACTTTTCGGAAAAGTGGGAATATATATCTATCCAAAAAAGTTATTATATTGCCAGAATTTCAAACAACTCAGTCAATACCAATAATGGCTGTGTTTTTTTCCAAATTTGATATAAAACATCCTTCAAACTAAATCGTGATCATTTTGCAGGTCTTGGAAGCATGCACATGACATAAATTCAGAAAGGACAGTTGTGCCTAAAATAAAATTAGAATGCATGAACATCAAACGACTGACTACAAGGACCACTCCGAAGAAATCGAGTTACATCCAAATTAGCAAATAAAAAACAAGTTTAACTCAAACTATGATTGTGACCGCACGGAAATCAATTAAATCATATTTTCTTCTGGATCTTATTTAACCAAAAAAACAGTGACCGTCCAATAGGGACCGAAGTAGAAAAAACAAACTATTCTGGCTTTATTGGTTCAGCGTCTTAATATCACTAGGTTGTCGCAGCCTAATCAAGTTCTCCGAACGTTACCATAGTATGCGACTGGAATGCTGTTTATGAAACGCGTGGCGGAAACGCTCTAAAAACATTCATCGCACTGAAGTCAATGAACCTGCGACCCATGTGTTCAAATCACAAACAAGCCAAAGAACTGGAGAGGAAAATATAGCTCATCATTACCATCTTGAGTGACGAGGGGGTAATCGCTGGCACTGAGGTTGATGAACCAATCCCAGTCCCCACCCTCCTTCATCAGCACGGCCGCGGCGTGCAGCGTGCTCACGACCATCGTCGGCCCCCTGTACGTGACGAGGTTCGCCTTGGCGATCACCCTCACGTTCCCCACCGCCGCAAAAACCACGTGCTGCGACACGAACCACGCAAGGTCGGCGCGCTCGGCCGCGGGCGCCGCGAGGTCGAGGTGCAGGGCGTACTGGTTGCGCGGGTGGTAAAGCGCCATGAGCGCGCGTTTCATCATCCCCCCGTCCCCGACGGAACCGGAGATGAGGTACGCGATGCGCGTGACTGGAGGAGGCAGCGGAGGGGCCGCCAAGGGCTCCTGGAGGAGGTCGGGGGAGGGGGTTGCCACGAGGAGGAGGAGGAGGAGGAGGGTGGCGAGGGAGGCAGTAGCGATTGGGAGGAGCCAGCGACGCGCCGCCCCGCGCAGGTGGAACGCGGCGGCGGCTCCTTTCATGGGTCTCACCGGCTGGGAGTTGGAGACGGGGAGGGTAGATTGAGTGGGAAGGACGATAGATGAAGTGGAGCCGTATTTAGTGCGCGGGTGACGGCCTCTTTTCTCATAAATTAGTTGGACATTGGTTGGGTGGGCCTGATGTCGTTCGTCCAAGAGTCATGGGGTGCAGAATACGTGACTGAGGTTGGCGGGGAGTGGGGAGCCACCTTTGCAGACTGTTGGAAATTTGCATGCATGTCCTCCCTTTTTTTCCTGCACACGCGCTTTTCTTCTGCTCTCTTCTCACCCCCATGGTATCCCATCATGCTCTTTCACCAACCTCAACATGCTTTCCAATAAATGCCCATATAGCTATATATCCACCCTCCTTTAACACATGACATTGAGCATTTCCCCATACCATCCCCACTCCTTAGATCGGGTGTGGTTATTGATTGAATCTTATATTAATATTCTATGTATCTTTCAAATTTCACTCAAACTTAGAGGTTATTTGATGTTCTATCTTAATGATCAGAGGTTTAATCAATGTCTAAGCGACTTAAATCTCATTTATAAAAGAATTAGATCTTTGACCATTATGATAAAATATCAAACAACCTCGGACTTGAGCGAAATTTTGAAAGCTATGCAAAACATTAACATGGGACTAAAAATATAAGGTTGGATTTTTTTAATTAGAATTATTTTAAAAAATGGATTTTTATTAGTTGTGCATCTCTTAGATATTGCAATATCAGCTATGTGCCTCCTTTTTTTGGAATATCAGTTGTGCCTCTGACTTCTTCCACAATAATCACTTGTGCCCCTCGAGTTAGTTGTCGTTCATCCCCAATGCAAACAAACGCTAACTTTGAGGACACAAGGGGAATTAGATTTTAAAAAAAAGATTGAAAATCACCCCCTACTCCTCCCCCTCCCACACACTCCCACCCACCCACCCCCCCCAGCCTCCTCGTCCTCCTCCATCGCCCCTCCTCCTCATCAGCCCTAGCCTCCTCTGCCCCCTTCCTCATCCCCATGCACCCTCCTACTCCTCTTCCTCCCTCCTACTCCTCCCATGTGCCCCCTTAGTCCTCCTCCGCCCTACTCCTCTACCATATAGAGGGATGTGAATCGAATGGCTGAACTCAAACTAGTCCAAACCGTCGATTGACATCATTTGTTAACCATCTAACGGCAATTGTACATCTAGTGAATGCACTTTGTTCTTCGTGTTCTTCCCCAATCTACGAGAATAGCTCAGGAAGCAGGTGTCTATCGAGGAGGAAGCTCGTTTATCTGATATCCAAGTGATGTTCTCAAATCCCAGATGTGCAACTTGATGGTGATTCCGATTAGAATCTCTTCAGAGGCTCGGATCGTGAAACAACAGAAGCGAATGCCTTGTGCTCCATGTACTGGTGATTCGTTCGAATCACGACGATGATTCTAAAGGTGTGAATGTCTCCAAACTGTGCTCGGATATCAATCTCTGGGTGTTTGTCCTTCGTGGAGCTCGAATGATGATCAACTCCAAGTACCAGATGATCAATTATCGAAGGGGTGTAGGAGGAGGGGCCAGAGGAGGAGGATGGGTCTGGGTACTGTCCGGACACTTATGCCCCTCTTAATTGCACCATGGTTTAAAAAACCATGGCTAAGTTCCACTCATTGATGGCTAAAGTAACAAAAGGACACATGTGATAGAATGATAAGAAGTCTAGGATACAACTAATATTCCAAAAAGGGATGAGTATAACTGATAATGCAATATCTCAGACAAGCACACCTGATAAAATCTCAAAAAAATAAAGAATTACATCATCTCTAGTAAGTTACATTACAGCATAGGATCCACACCCCTTAGACCTATCTACAATGCCCAAGCCCCACTTCTTGTGATGACTGCTCGTCATGAACCTCGCCCTCAATGACTCTTATTGCAAATTCTATCAACCCTCTCTAACAACTCCCGTCCAAAAGGCCTTAAATGTCGGTTTCGGTCACCATTTCGGTATCGACCAAAACAGAATTTCGATGGAATTTCGGTGGAATTTCGACCGAAATTTCGGTCATTTCGGTCATTTTTGTACTAGAACCCCCATATTTCGGTCATTTCGGTCATTTCGGCCGGATTTCGATTTCGACTGGATATCGATATTCGACAGAAATTCGACCGAATTTCGTAGAAATTTGAGGCCATGCGTCCAACGACATCTGATTACTACATAACTCACCAATATATTCATTGTAGTTTAACTAAAAATCTAGGAAAATACATGTGAATGTAACACAATAAATAAGAGTTACTTAGAAAAAGTTTAAAAATATAAGATATTTTAAAACCTTGAAAGAACATTTTAATAATAAAAATAAAACAAGACAAGATTAAATTTAAATTCATAGGTATAAATTTAGCAAACTAATCTTTAAATACTCGTAGCACCATATAGAAGTCAACATGTATAAATAAACCTTAATAGATTTAGTTTTTTTTGTTAAGATGAACAACTTTCATGTTACTACTTTTGTTAATTTCTCATTAGTCTTACATCCTCTCCATTGAGAATTCTTACACTTCACCATTCTCAACCACATTCTTCATTCTTCTTCTTATTCTTTAACATCTCCCCTATTTTCCAGGTCGCTCCAACAATCTATTCATAGGTCTATATCATCATCTATAACCCTTCAATCACAATTGTGTGGTGTCCTAATCATTCTCAAATCTTATCTTTTATATATATATATATATATATATATATTATTTTTCTGAAAAATGCTTCCATGGATTTCCTTAACTGTATCTCTCTAATATGTCACTCAAATTTCATCAGAAACAGAGACTTCTAAGCCCTCCATCTAAAATAGGTTGATTACAACAAATCTATTACCGTTAAAACTACATGTTTTGGATGGAGGGCATATGAGTCTCTGTTTCTGGCAAAATTTGAATGACATATTAGATGAACATAATTATGAAAATACATGGAAGTATTTTACAAAAGAAGTGAAAAAATTAAGAATGGAGTAGGTAAGTTATCTATTCCATGAAGTAGGATCCCTTTCCTCATATGTGTGTGTGTGTGCGTGCGTACGTGCATGTGTGTGTCGAAAATATATCTAATAAGGTGTATTTTTCCTGGGTGCAAGGAATGCCCACCATCTAAGCCATTCGTAATTAATCCAACGGAGTATGCACCAAGGTGCATGTAATTTTACGTGCACCATGATCTATATCTTTCATATTTTTTACTTTTTTAGAAAATATCATCATGTATATTCATCTATATATTCCTCAAATATATCATTCAAATTTCGTAAGAAACAGAGACTCTTATGCCTTCCATCTAGAACATGTAATTTTAACGGTCTTAGAATTGTTGTAATCGACATGTTCTAGATGGAGGGCATAGAAGTCTCTATTTCTGACCAAATTAGAATGACATATTGGAGGAATATATAGATGAATATACATGGTGATATTTTCCTAAAAAAGTAAAAAATGTGGAAGACATAGGTCTCGGTGCATGTAAAATTACATGCACAAGGTGCATACTCCACATCATATATATGGGTAAAATGTATATGCCCCAATCGGGAGCTAATTTAGCTCCTCCCACCCCATTTTCACATAATTTTTTTGTTTTTTTGAAAATAAAAATCATGCAAATTTATTATCGTATCCAATATTATGTCATTCAAATTTCATGCGAAATATAGACTCCTATGACCTCCATCTAGACGGGGACGATTTAAAAAATTATGTGATCGTTAAAAAATTACTGTTTGGATGGAGGTCGTATGAGTCTTTGTTTCACACGAAATTTGAATGACATAATATAGAGATATAGTGATGAGTATTCACGGACAAAATTTTCAAAAAAAAAAATAAAAAAATGGAGAAAATGGGGCAGGGGAGCTAAGTTAGCCCCATTTTCCCTATATATATACATACATATAGGGTTGTATGGGGCTTCCCCCGCCCTATTTTTTGTCGATTTTTTTATTTTTTTTGAAAAATATCACCTTGTATATTCATCCCTATATCCCTCCTACATGTCATTCGAATTTTGTTAGAAACAGAGACTCCTATGTACTCCATCTAGAACATGTACGATTACAGGAGTTCTGAGATCGTTAAAATTACCTGTTCAAGATGGAGGGCATAAGAGTCTCTATTTCTGATGAAATTCAAATCAAGTGTAGGGGGGTATAGGGATGAATATACATGGATATAACAATTTATCTTGTCAGTAAATTGCTATATAATACTATGATTATTTTTAATAATACTGTGACTGCAGTAAGCCCATTTATCTACCAATCTGATTCGTTCCCTATTAGGCAAGAGGAACCAACAATCGCTATCAAAGGCTCATACATGTCATGTGAAGGATGCCAATCTCCATCAAACATATGGCCAACATCTCAGGATCACACACTAAAGGAAACTCGATGATGACCCTCCCTACTTGAAGACGAATTACTCAAGCTGGAAGGCCAAGATGGTAAACTTCCTTCAATCCTCTGATTTTGCAATCTGAAATATTGATGAATCCATGACTCATCACATTTATTCTTTCATTTTGGCTAAAATATTTAGTAAAATACATGTAAATCATAAGTAATTTTATATTTTAACCAACTAACCTCATTTGTTAACAATGTAAAAATTAATAATTGTTTATAACGAAATAACGAACAAAGAAATAGAAAAATAAAAGAAAAAGGATGTATTTTATGTATCATAGGCACAGAATGATCCTAACCATGAGATTATGTCAGTGCTAACTCAGTCGACAAGAGAATAAGGCATGGTCCTTATAAAAAAATTCGAAATATAGATCATTATGTTATCATATTATTCATTAAGCACATCATGCATTATTTTATTTATCATTAAAATTACTCCAAAATAATTTATTTTCTTAATAAATTTTGTTTATATAAATGTATATTAAATAAATAAAATATCTCTTAAAGTATATCTTATATAGATATCATTGTAGTTAAGAACAAAAAGTCACATCCTTGAAACCTTTATATCTACTCTATATGAAAATATATTGAACAAACTCGCCTATATTATTATCATGATATAATTATTTTCAAAATGAAGGTGGTTTCATTAAAATGATAACTAAGATGTGAAACTTTGATTTGGAGGTACTATTGGTAATTGTATAATTGTATATTGGTCGATATACCGATTGATTCTTTGTATATTACTATTATTATTTGTATTTTAAATTTTTATATACACTTATATTTATTTGTATAAAATTCAAATAAAATTATAAAAGTAAAAAAAGTACCAAACACAAATATTTATATCTAATATTAGGTAAAATGGACCTATTATATACATATAAGTATTTACTTATACATGTAATATACTCACACAAAAATATATTTAAAAATATATTTGAAATTCTTATTAAATAAATAAAATATAAAAATAGAACATGTATTAAAATAATGTATAAAATACATGTACATATTATTGTATATATGTATAAAAGCTTATAATCCAAATCAAGCACGTGAATACTCTACATTAAAGAGAGTAAAATAATCTACACCTTTTATATTACATATTTTTTCAAATTAAAATTATTTATTATTTAATTTTTAATTTTTTTTATTTTTCATTTTATTTGGTCAACTAGTCAATTAACTAGCTGACCCAACTGAAACACAACACTTAATTGGCCCCCACCTTTCTCAGCAGGTCAACTAACTCATTGATCTGATCCATCTTCCCCCTTCCAACCACTATTCTTCTTCAACACATTTCTCCTCTTCTTATCCATCTTCTTTCGATCACATCCCACACCATTCTAGATCCTTCACTTCATAGGAGTTTAGCCAAATGTGTGACGACTCTCAATCGTATCTAGTTATGCATCCACGTACAATGAACCCAACCCAATCTCCTCCTCTATATAAACCATAGATCATTGGATTGGCCCATCTTTCATCATTTTTCACCATTACCAGTGAGCTACAAACTTTACTCAGGGAGGTCATAGATCCCAAAGCGTTAGCTCTCATTGCAATGAGGTTTGGGATGAGATTCGAGCGTGATCCAACCAAGATTTTCTGTCTCTGCCGTAGCTCCATCGTAGATAAAGCTTTAACATCTTCGTCCACTATGGATCAAGGTCATGGTCGTTTGAGATCCATCTTTAATACTCTAGGTGATCGTCTGTCAAGTTGTTCAAGTTGCATTTCCTCCTCTTTTCCCTAATTATTCATTCGATTTCTCTTATCCACTACTCCTTATTTTATCCCTATTGTCCCGGTTAACTCCATTACTTATTCTGATTAAACGCTTCCCAATCATCATCACCATCACCTGAACCCCCTTTATTGCTTTATTGATCCTTCATGATTTACCATCTCCGACCAAACACAATGGCTGGAGCTAGGACTTCCTACTGTCACCTCTATATAAGACTTTCATTCATCATTTACCTTTGATTTTCGGTCAAAGATAATCGTCTAGAGCCAATCCATCATTTGCAAGTGATTGTAACGTGGATTGAAAAATGAATCAATGATCTTATTACTTGTGCGTGAGATCCAATGAAGCTTCATTGACTCCAACCTCTGATCATTGATATATCATCTGTTGTTGGGCAAAACTCAAAGAAATGAGTCCTTATTGTGTCTACTTTATCATCAGAACATAAAAGCTGTAGAAAAAGTTGATTCAAGGAGCATCTGAGCTCCAGTTCTCTGTTCAGACATGTAGACCTCCAGATCTCCCTACACTTCATCTCCAGGCACAATTTGAATTTCAACAGATGCAGGATCAACAAAGAATCTTTTAGAATTGATCTGAAGTTGATCTATTTAAGCAAAAAAGAGATAGGACTGATCAGAGCTCATCGAAGAGCCACTTTCTACCCCCCAGTTAAAATGTTGGAATTGGTGTACCCAGGCAAAAAACGTTTCACTCAAAATCATGCATGTGTCTCTGTGAAAAGATGCAGTGTATGTTTATTTAACCTGGGCAATCATGATGAATCTCCATTTCATCACCTTTATTCTTTCATTTTGGCATTTCGAGCCTATCTAAATGCATGTGAATAGCATCAACTTATATAAAATAACATTCGTTATCTATTATATAAAATGGTGTACAAAATATTGTATTTATTTAAGCCAAAATAAAAGGACAAGGAAAAGAAAAGAAAATTTAATGCCAAAATAAAAGTATAAATAAAATAAAAGAACGGAAATGAAATACCATAGGTATTGAATGGTCCTAAACCCTGAGACCTAGACATAATGATGACTAGGTCGACAAGAAATAAAGTAGTGGGAGATAAGGGCTAAAAATAACTCAAAACCATAGTTTTTAATTCTTCTTAAAATACATTTTGGGACCCACTTTGTTATTTATTATTTATACCAAAAATAAATAAACTTTAAATATGAAACTTGTAGATAAAAATATAAAGAAAAATACAAAATTTATTTCATTAAAAATAATGTATTGTGTATCCTAGACACTCAGAATAAAAAGCCACAAGGAAAACTTTCCAGACATGTATCTTCTCCATATTAACTCAAAATTTACCAAACTCTCTACATTATTCTTAAAATTAAATCAACTATTTAATGAAGGTGGTTTCATTCAATTTAGAGTTAATATAAAAGTTATATTTTTGGGCCTACATTATGCAATATACCTAAATAAAATAGTCATTACATTTGTTCTTTATATTTTTCTATTCTTTTATGTTTTATAATTTTGTAAATAATATGTAAAACACATGTTACAATAAAACAAAACCATTAGAAATAAAATAAAATAAATAAGTACATTATACTACATTGATGAATATACTTGCAATATACTTATACATTATGCATACATATTTATTTAAGTATACAAATAATTTCAAAAAAAATATAAGAAAAAATATAGTAAGTGTATTTAATTAAGTTATAGATATATAAAATAAGTGTGTCAAATAAGAAAATCTAAAATAAAAAATAAAATTAAAATACATTATAATATAAGCAAATATACCTACATTTGAACATACATAAAGAAACATATAACATATGTAAAATAAATAAATAAAAATCACTATAGAGTGCTTTATAAAATAATATTTTTTATGTTTTAATAAAAAAATAAATAAATCATTTATTATTTTATTTAAATTTATTCAGTTTTTTATTTTCTGTTTTGGCATGTAGCGACTTGCGCGGACGAATAGGGGGATGACCTTTCTTGATCTGCCGATCAACTAGCCCCCTACTCGTCTAGGGCTGTCAGAACCACTGACTTCCTCTCTTCCTCGATTTTCTACGCTTGATCCTTGCATTTTCATGGCATGATTCCTTCATCGATTTTTCTCCTCGATCACCATTCTTTCACAAGCCAATGACTCCTCGATTGATGGATCTTTGTATCAAGCGTTTTTCCCAATCAAAGAGTCCCACGTACATATACCCTTCTCCACCTTATATTCAAACTTGATCCCATTTGGCCATCAAAATCCCCAATTTTCTTGGCTTCCAAGGTCGCTGGTGACAACAACAGTCGTGTCTGAGCTTTTGGCACGGAGGAAAAGGTGTTGGATAGGTGATCCAAGCTCGTTGGCCAAGCTCACCTAAGCTCCTCCTCGGATCCTTATTATTCAAGATTGAGACCTATTTTACTACTTATTTCCATTCCTAGGACTTAGGTTAGCTTAGTTAAGCATTTACTTTTAGTTGTTTTTGCTTTTTATTTCATTAAATATCAGAATGAAGTTCATCGGTGCTCCTATTCCGATCATCACTTCACTGTGTTTCACCCATTCTCTGACCTGCCTAACACCCCCATCTTCTTCCCCTTCATCTGATCTACACCTCAATCACTTCCAGTCCCCTCGATTCACTTCATAATCGAGAGATCGGGTCTTCTCCTCTTCCTTTTGCCAGATACCCTCCATTGCTCATCACCCTCTCTCATTTCTCTCCAAACCACCCCCCTGGACCCATCTTTTTGTGTGTTCGAGCAAACCATTCAGGTCTGGGAGGTCAAAAGCCTCAGATGAGGTGATTGTGACTCAGTCAAAGGCTCCAGTTGTCCCACACCTTTATCGACCTCCAAAGCTCCAACGTTGAGCATTAGACCTTGCCTAAGCCTCTCAGTAGCTGCATGAACAATCCAGGAAACTTTTTGCAGTGCTCGAGATCGTCGGACGAGGCAGAGATTGCCAGAAGAAGCTCACCTAGGTGGAGCTTCTACCCTATTCTTCCTGACACCTCCCCAACAGTCGTATTAAGAGCATCGCCCAAGTCCTCCAACTGTCGTCTGATCCTTTACCTCGCAACCATCAGATCTTGGGATAGGATCTAATCCCATCCACCCATCAGTGAAGCATCATCGACCGTCGAGGAGAAGACACGTGTATAAGTGAAGAGATCTCAGTCGTCCACACGCACACTTTTAGGGCTAATTTTTCAATATATCCCCCTGGTTTTTTCTTAGTCAAGAAACTCTCATATGTCATTGTAAAAGTTTTGTATAATTTACACTTTAAACCATAGGTGCTGCTAATTGCTCTTGGGTCCCTCTCCTCATCACCTCACATGTGCATACATGTGAGGCACCAAGCACTTTGTAGGGACCCTGTGGGTTTGGTTATTATTTAGTCTCTAAACTTTGTATTCAGTGTTAAAGTTCTTGGTTAAATTGCACGTAGGCCCTGCTATTTTTTGGATATTACAAAATACCCCTGCAACATTTTAATATTAAATATTCTTGGTTAAAAATATCATTTTGCATCAAAACTTTGTAAGAAAATTATTTGAAGTATCTGGCATTATATCAAATCACATATATTTTTCATAGGGAAATCAAAATTGATTTCCTGGATTTAAAAATTCAAAACCTTACATATATTCCTGATTTGGATTTAAAATATAAAAAAGTATAAAAATATTTCAAACAATTCAAAACATTTTAAGTATTGATTATTAATGTATTTTTGCACCTAAAGACCTAGAATCACTAATAATCACAAAAGAAAAACCTTAAAAATTGAAAATACTAACGACCCTATAAAAATTATTAAAAATTATTGAAAAAAAATCCAAAAATACCTTCTTCTATTTCTGTATCTTATCTATATTATCTATTATATACTATATAGTTTTGGAAAATTTTGAGCTATTTAACTATTTTTGAATTCCAAAACAATCTCGTCGTGTATTATTGTTCATTATTTTGACGTTTTTATCATTTTAAAATAGAAAAAATAGCAAAAATCAAAAGAAAATTAACAAAAATAGAACAAAATAAAAAATATTTTATTTTACCAATTTTAAGTATTTATAGTTATATCTATCTCTATATATATACTGACCTTTATATATATAGTTATACATACTTATATTATTATTATTAAAAATACCAAAAAACTTTAAAAATCTTAGAAAAGATTGCATCTTATGGTATTTTTCTGATATATATGTTATATATTTATATTCTCTACAGGTATTATATTATATATAATACCTATACACTTATATATACATATTACTAATTTATTAAAAAGAAAAAATAAAATTAGAAAATATAAAAAGGAAATAAAAAATATATAATTAATAATAATATATATTAAAAATAAAAATTAAAATTAAAACCCCTAAAAAATAAAAATCCCTATAAAAACACAAAACCATTTATTGCCTTTTTTATCAATTAGTATGGTCTATTGTCATTGCTCCTTAGTGGTTCGATCCCTACGCTTGCATATTATACAGATCATTTCGTAGGGTATAATAAATTTTAGCTCATTATCATTCATTGATTGAGCATTAGTGTGGGTTAATTGTTAATGAGAGATTGAGATATGATATGAGTACTATGAGAACAATCGACATAGTGATTGTCGGACCCAACTTGTCGAGCATTGCAAACCCTCCAAGACCAAGCATTAGGATTCCCTGTCAAAATCGCTTTCATCAAAGTCTCAAGGTTGATTGAAGGAGATAAGCCTAACTTGTAACGGTTAGGTTAGTGAATGCATGCTACTTTTGAAAATTTTTATGCATGTTAAAGATACCACAGAATGTATGATATGAATTCACAATGAACATGCAAATGATATTGGATCAAATGATTAATCTTAAGCTCAAGGTTAAATAGTTGATTAGATCGATTTATAGCTCGATAAGGTTAGGTTGGTGAATACACGATACTTTTGAATTTTTTTATGTAAGTTCAAGATACCATAGAATGCATGATATGAATGCACAATGAACACACAACACAAATTTCTAAAATCTTGAAAACAAGCAATTCAATTATATATTCAAATGAAGAGATGAAGACCATTAAAATAAAAATTAAACATAAGATAAAAATCTAGATGAATCAAGTTTCAAATTCCCTATTTATTTGCATTAATTAAACAAGTGTGAAATTTAATACAAACTAAAAAAGCTACAATAATCAAAGGACTTATCTAATAAATATTTAATTGCCTAAAGTCCAATCAAAGCATGTCAATATATTTATCATCAAAATATCTTGCCAATGAGATTAGTTTCATTTAATTTGGAGGTCAAGAACTCAAGACATTCATAAATAAGTCTAGGGACATAAATGCATTGAAAACTATTTGAAATAAATTAAAAAGTAATTAAAAACACAATACATAGGCTTATTTGCAAAAAAATAACCAAGAGGGGATTTCTTGTAAAAATTCCAAACATGTAGGTCATATCTGTAATTTTGGAACCCCAAAGGAGCCTGAACACAAATTGCCCATGCATCGCCAAATGTTGGGCACCGAAGAGGGACCCAAGCGTAATTAGCACAAGTTAGCACGTAGGCGTTGTAAATTGCCCATCCACATGCCTCATGCACATGATGATGGCACTTTAGAGCGAGGCTAGGGGCGAGGGCTCCACGTGGCAGATGTTGGCTGTAGAAATGAGGCTCGGGTGCTCTCTGCCTGGTGAGGTGGTGTGGAGGCTCAGAGAGAGATCAGGACCGTTGGATCATGAGATCTAAGGGTCCAAATCAGATTTGGAGGGAGTGGTGTGGATAATCATGCAGGCATATCTACTAACAATTAGGCAGAGTCCGAGACACCATTGATTCGAGAGATCCGATGATAGCTTCTCTCCTCTACTACTACTCCACCACAACTGGTCGTGAATGAGTTGAGCTCCAGCATGTAGCCACGAGCTCCTTCGTTGCTTGAGCTCGTGGCTGAAGGTCCTCCGAGATTCGGAGGCGCTTGCAAAGATCGATGAAGTGAGTCGATGGGAAGCTATTCTTCAAGAAGTTGGACCCGTACAAGGCTACCATGGATATGTTTTGGAATGATGTCTTTTATACCCATTGGAACATGGAATCATGGATAATGATTTCATTTAATTTTAGTATCCCTTTTTAGTAAATATGGAACTCCTAAACTTTTGTCATTATTATAGAAACATATTTTTGGTTTTTTAACTACCGTTCTTTTATGATATCGTGATGATTATGCATAATGATCACGTCGTATTGTTGAGTTGTCACTTCTGCGTTTTTTCTGACGGTCGGGGTCTTACACAAGGAGTTTTCTCCTTAATGCTCCAGTAATGATGACTAGAAGCTAGGTTGATTTCTAGAGCTTTTTTGAAAGGATGAGAGTCCCTGTAATGCGCCAATGATGAGTTTACAACCTCATCTTCATCCACCGGTGCTATTAAAACATGCTACACTGTAGGCAGAGGGAGCAGGAAGCGAAGGCACTAACAATGGCAGATTATATTGGATACTCTAGGGTCCTAACGGCTTGGGGGAAACATTATCTGGTGATGCTACATCGATGGCATGGCAAGGATGAGGAGATGGATCAAGTTCGGGTGCGGCAAAGGTCGCAACCACAGTGATATGGTTTGTGAAATGGAAAGTGGGGCGTTCAGTCAACTGGGCAAAGGCTAAGGCAGCATTGCATTGACATGAATGAGCCAATGGGGAAAGATGGAGGGTTTTGTACCAAGGTTACACATCGATATGCTAAGGGGACAAAGAAGGTGGAGTAACCAAAAGAAAAACGATCGCCTCATGTCACAGTTGACCTTGCTGGGTTTAGGACTAACATGTGAAAAGAACAAAATAAAAAATAAAAAATAGAAAACTAGAAGTAAAATATAAAAAAATAAAATTCGAAGAAGAACAGAAAAGTTAGATCTCAATGACATCTACAACTTCCATGAAGAACTCAAAATTAAAAAAGTAATGCATGTTGATAATACGTTTTAGGTCTAAAATATCAATTTTTTATGTTTTATGTTTTATTTTATTTTTAATTAATGATATATACATATTATATTTTAATATAATATTAGTATAATATTTACATATTATTTATATTTTTTGTATTTTTAGTGGTTAAGAAAAAGAGAAATGGCATAAGAAAAGATGGAATATATAGATGAATACGGTTGTGTACAATTGTTTTTTATATAATTTTCATGTATTTTCTGACTTTTTGGATTTATACTTTTCTGTAGTTAGTTATATTATAAGCTAAAAAGAACTAAGAAATAAGTGAGACAAGAAGAGGTTTTATACTTGAAATCATGCAGTTTTGAATGTCACAGTACAATATACAATAGAAGTCCCAAAATCCAAATTTTACGCATGAACTCAGATTCATTTGAAATTCTTTTGTTTTACAGAAAATTTAATGTATAATTTTCAAAAGTCGGTAGATGTTCATAAAAAAGTCGGTAGATGTTCATAAAAGTATTTATGAGTGAGATATACAACTTTTAATGCAGTAGGCTGCCAACTAGGATTTCAAAGATTGTATTATATACATATAGGGCATATATATATATATACAAGTGAAGGTCTATTTTTGGAGATTTTCTTTGATTTTAATCTTTTTATTTGTCAATCTGGTCGTGCTTCCCAAATCTTTGCAGTTCGGCAAAGTACATGTGCTTGCAGTCCATTTATTTCTTATTTTCGATCAATCTATGTAGGTACAACCTTGTTTTTTCTGATACTATAGGTAATTTTTGTGTTAATTATGCAATATTAATAATGCAGATGCAAATTATAAAATTCTGCAATTAGATGCAAATGCAGGGGTTTTTATGAGAATAAGAGCTCAATTTGCGAATTTTAGGTGAGTGAATCCCGTAATCCTCTAGGTCTACCTTCACTTATGATTCGTCTACAATTTATTATGATAATAAACTTGAATCGAGTGAAAATCGATCTTATCTTATCGAGTGAAAATTGATATTGTCTTGCATGTATTTAGTCAGATTAGGTTTATAATGCATATGAAATCTAAATAATCACATATTGAATTGGTGCTTAAATGACGATGATAAGTTACACTTAAGTTTTGAAACATCCATTTATGCAAGTGGAGATTATCTCCATAAAATGGAAACTAATTCATATGGAATTGATCTTACTCAAGATCATATATAGTATTGCTGATGAGATTAACATATACGCTTAAAGGGAGCTATTATCTTTTGTTTCATGTTACTTGGCGTGAAGTCTATGTTATAAAATGGGGATGCACCTTCCTTATACGGACAACCAATTATTAATAAGAAATATATTTTCAACTTGAGAAATTGTTGATTAATTCATGATCCACTTCGCAATTTTTTGACGATGACATGTAAACGCAAAGGGATGAAAACTATCGGATATGGATCGAATATGCCTATTTCTATATCCATATTCGCTTTGTTTCTATCGAATGCGAATACGGACACGGATATGATTCGGATATGCATTAAGGAAAGGAAACCATATCATAAAAATAGGGATACGAATCCGAATCGGACATTTATCGAATCCGAATACAGATCGAATAATGTAACGGAACGGATCGCGCTGATCGGCGGAAGCATGCAACTTAGATTCGCACGACCGAACCGTTACCGAATCATGCATGGTAATCAATGAGCATAGAAAAAAATCATTCTCAAAAGGATCCAAAAATCCAATTCAACTGAGAGTTCCTTTACTACAACATCAATAAGGGTATACTTGCAAAAGAAAATTAAATAGTTTCACAACATGATACCATGTTCTAGTGGGCATACAGATATCCATCATAAAACTTGTAATATCCACACCACGTCGAATGTCTCGTTGAGTTTGTTGCATGGACTTGAGTGCTTAATTAAACCTGCTCTTCACATGAAATAAATAAACACATATTTGCATGAGCCTAATGCCCAGTATGTATCGGGTCCATGCATGGGTATTCTAACTGTCCTTGATCCGTTGTAAAACATGTACTTGGATTTTCATGGATACATATCATTACGTGCTTAGTTATTTCTCATGCATGTCTAAGTTCGAACCCTATCATGTGTTATTCGGCTTCTTTCAGAAACATGGGTATGCATGTATAATATGTAATTTGCATCAATAGATACGACAACCATTTCTTTCAACTTGTGGGGCTTATTTCATAAAATACATAGCAAATTACGTACTTCTTAAATCATATAAATTATTTCGCATATTAACCCCCATGACTTTGGTGGTTTACTTTCTTAAACCAGTTCTTGTATAACATGTAATGGTTCATTCTCACATTAACTATTTTCTTGCATAACATATACTGGTTTACCTTTAATTGAACCATTTATTTCATAACTTGTAATGATTTATCTTTATAAATCATTTCCTTGCACACTTGTAATTACTTATCTTTATAAATCATTTATTTGCAGCACTATCTTTTACGTATCTTTGTAACGTCCCGGGCTTAGGTCCCCGGTCCATTATCGAGCATTACTGACCCTTACAACCTCTTGGGATCGGGTCCATACGAACCCGATTAACCACCCCCAAAATGCTTAAGCCGGGTTGTTCGGTAGTAAGCTCCTCACTATTTATCCCACCCGTGGAAACATGAAGTTTCCGGGTGGGATAAAAAGTGAGGAGGTTACTACCTAGCAACCCAGCTTAAGCATTTTGGGGGTGGTTAATCGGGTCCGTATGGGCCCGATCCCAAGAGGTTCTTAGGGCTGCACGCTCTGGGTAGCCATTTCCTCCAACCTCTTTGTAGGGGCGGCTCCACCTCTCGGGTAGCCCTTTCCACTGTCAGAGGGCGTTCGGCTCTGATACCATTTGTAATGTCCCGGGCTTAGGTTCCCAGTCTGTTAACGGAGCATTACTGACCCTGACAACCTCTTGGGATCGGGCCCATACGGATCCGATTAACCGCCCCCAAAATGCTCAAGCCGGGTTGTTCGGTAGTAAACTCGTCACTATTTATCCCACCCGGAAACTACATGTTCCACGGTGTGGGACTTTTCCATTTTTGGGGGGGTGTTACAACAAGTTGTAAAACCCCAACCAAATGTCCCACACCGTGGAACACAAAAAAATCCGGGTGGGATAAATAGTGAGGGGTTTACTACCGAATAACCCGGCTTAAGCATTTTGGGGGTGGTTAATCGGGTCCGTATGGGCTCGATCCCAAGAGGTTCTTAGGGCCAGTAATGCTTCGATAACGGACCGGGGACTTAAGCCCGGGACGTTACAAATGGTATCAGAGCCGAACGCCCTCTGACAGTGGAAAGGGCTACCCGAGAGGTGGAGCCGCTCCTACAAAGAGGTTGGAGGAAATGGCTACCCGGAGCGTGCAGCCGCCACTGTCACTGGGAAGAAGTGTGATGTGCCATATCGCAACGAGGACGTTGTGAATATAAGTGGGGGAGGTTGTAAAACCCCAACCAAATGTCCCACACCGTGGAACACAAAAAATCCGGGTGGGATAAATAGTGAGGGGCTTACTACCGAATAACCCGGCTTAAGCATTTTGGGGGTGGTTAATCGGGTCCGTATGGGCTCGATCCCAAGAGGTTCTTAGGGCCAGTAGTGCTTCGATAACGGACCGGGGACTTAAGCCCGTGACGTTACAATCTTGTTATACGTTTTCAACCGCTGGCACTTGCGGTCCATGACAGTGTAGCTACAACTGTAGAGGACTTAGCTTTTACCTCCATGGTTCCTTGCAACCATACGCCCCTTGCGGCGTTGCCCCTTGCGGCATTAACATGACAGTGTAGGTACAACTGTAGAGGACTTAGCTTTTGCCTCTTTGGTTCCTTGCAACCATATGTCCCTTGCGACGTTGCCCCTTGCGGCATTGCCTTTGGCTTACACGACCCCTTGCGGTCGTTCGTAGGACTCTTTATGAGTCTGTGCCTTAAATCTTAATTAAGATTATAAAACATATATTCTTTTATCAATATCATGGTTCCATCTTCTAATAGTATATATTAACAGAGGTACCAATTTATAGAGCATAATCTCATAATATTACTATAATCACAAATTCAGAATAATAAACACTCTTTAAATAAACATGAGTACAACGATCAAGATTTCGTTATACTTCTGTAAAATAACTCCTTGAGGCCAAATTTAATGATGCGTAATATGTTTTGTTATAAACCATAGTTACTTAGATGTTATGGGGTAATACTCACATGTACGTCACTGCAAATTTATACTAATTGTTGTGATTTAAAAAAATAACACCACAATGTATATATACTTCTATCCTATATTAGAGTATGCAGTAGTGAGGACCTCTATACCTAAACGATCCTTCTTCTTTCTAATGGTGACAGTAAAATATTGTCTTACTCTTTCCTGAGAATATAGGGTGTTTAATTATCAATGATTTTCGACAGTACATGCCTAACCAGTAGCATCGGTAATTAATTTTTTTAATTATAACGTGCCTTAGCATTCATCAATCACAAACATAACCTCTTAATAACGTATGAACATTGTCAATAGAGAATTACATGTATTTGTTGTCCTTAAGTTTGACACAAAACCGATCACAAAGATAACAACCATCGTGGTCTGTGCCCATTTGTAATGCATGTCAAAAAAGAAAAAGTACCCAATTGACGTACGCATACATTCCTTGTACTTTCGCTATACCTTAACTTATATGATTGTTAATAGATGAGATAAACTGCCATATAATGCGATGCCAATACCTAGTGATTACAGGTTGATAAAGGGTACATGTGCAATGGACAACCACTACATACGGTGACCATGCAGAGACAACTAAATAAGTAGACATTTTTACATTTCTTTTTCACGTGTACATATATCTAAAATATGATGCAATGGAGTACAAAAGAATTGAATTGGCGATGGTTATGTACACAACAATGTACAAAGGTTTCGTTGTACGCAGATTTCTAAAAGATGCAATTATAAATGATTAAAAAGAGCTTTATCTTTGAGATAGCATTTAAGATAATTCAATGGAATCGATATGTCATACAACATTCAAAAACATGTACACCATATCCGGTGTCGCGGATTTACTATGAGAGGCACTATCTATGAGTTGATTATCAAGATGTCCGGGAGCCCGAATTCTCGATCAATTGAAACATTGCTTAATAATGAATTATTTACGGATACCTTATTTTGTACGAGAATTACGACACGAATTACTCGTCAAATCCGTTAAACTTGTACTGTTGACAGCAACAATATAAGAAATCGCTTACACCTATTTGACATAACTGAAGCAAGCTATTTAGATTTTTCGCAAACATTCCTATATGTTCGACAGATACATCTAGGAATCATAATTAGGGTATGATCTTTTTATCATATGATGTCCTAAGCCTATACATACATTAAGAGGTCGCGTCCCAACCTTGATCTTGATTTATACAAAATCCTAAATCCGATACATACCTCATATCCGACGGTTGCGATCTGCGTTGATTGCTGCGACTCCATCAGTCACATGTTGATGATCTCCTTCTCCGATTCGATGATGATATAACATGTGAGAATAACCTCCCCGTAAGACCCCTCCTTTCTCTAAGTCACTTCCTCTCTCTTTCCCTCTCTTCCCCTCTCTCTTTCTCTTTGCACAAGAATGTTGTAGAGCAAGTAACGTGAGGATTGAGTCATATGGGGCTTTTTATGGTTATCATTTGGATGGAGTAATGGAACAATAAAATGCTATTCAATTTTGGTATTAAAAGTCTTATCTATTGGTTTTCAAAATATAGCAATAATGGTGACATGGAAACGTTATTGAATTTATTTTCCAAAAAAACCAACCGTTACAAATAAAGAGCGGACCCGAATACGATCGAATAAAGAGTTAATACAAACATGAATTGAATAAAGAGTGAAATCTAAATATTGATCCAATAAACATGGAATCCAAATACGGATCGCATAAAGACCCATACGAATACGCACTGAGTTTTTATCGAAATTCATAATATTTTTAAAAATGATAGTGAAATATAAAGGTATTTTTACACCCATAACCCTGAGTAATTCCGCAATAACATTCATAACCCTACATAATCATGAATTACATGAGAAACCTCGAGTAATGCTTTGCACGTCATAACCCTGACTTATAGTCCGTTTGGGATACCCGCTATATTTGACGGTTTCCGTTAAAAAAGACAAAACTACCCCTGAACCATCGCTTCTCCCTCACCATGTCTCGCACGCCGAGCGACTCCACCCGTACTCGAAGACACCTTCCGCCGAGCTGTTGTGCCCCGTGCTCGTTTTCGAAGCCCCCCCGGGGGCCGCCTCCTCTCCTGCTCGAAAAAGCCACCTCGCCACCTCCGCCCCTTCTCGAACCCTTCCTCCCCGCGCCGAGCTGCTCCAACCCCCTGCACTGCCTCTGCTCAAAGCCCCCCCTAAAACCCACCCCGCCACCTCCTCCCCTGCTCGAAAAAACCACCCCGCCATCTCCAAACCCCATGCTCGAAGCCCCCCCTCCTCCCCTTCCTAAAACCCACCCCGACACCTCCTCCCCTACTCCCCCTCCCCCCGACCCTATATCCAGCACCCTGCTCGAACCACCCCCCTCCCGGCTCCCCTCCTCCCCTACCTGAAACCCAACATCCTGCTCGAAACACCCCACCCACCCCCTCCCGACCATCGAGCTCGAAGCCCCCCCTGTGCCAACCATCCGCGCGCCTGCTCGAACCACCCCAACCACCCCAGCTCCCTAGCGCCCTGCTCGAACCATCCTACCCACCCCCTCACGGCACGCCGAACTCAAGGTCCCCCCTAACCCAAGTAGCAGCACCGACCTTTGCCCCTCCGCATGTTTGAAGCTCGCGGTTCTGCTCGAACCCCCGCGTCGTCGAGCTGCTTCTCCTCCCTGCTTGAACCGTCAAGTGGTCACTCCTCCCCTCCTGCTCCCCTGCTCGAAAGACCCCCCCACCCCCATCTGTTCGAAGCTCGCGGTCCTGCTCGAAGCTAGTAGCCTGACTTCTCCAGCCCTTCTCCAGTTTGTTGCTCCTCTAGCTCGGCATTCATATTCGCACCGTCCAGTTGGGGTGTGGTAGGGACATCTGAGGGTGAGGGGTGTCAGGTGAGGAAGGTCGATAGAGGTTGAAGGGAGATGTGTATTATATAACCGTTGGATTGAAGATGAGTTAGATTAACTCATTCATATGGTTGATATAATATATTAAACTAACAGAGGGTTATGAGTGTGAGACGGAGTGACTATACAGGGTTTCTCATGTAATTCATGATTTATGCAGGGTTATGAATGTTATTGCGGAATTACTCAGGGTTACAGGTGTAAAAATCCCAAATATAAATAAGGTGCATCATGACAAAAGGGAGTGTCGAGATGAACTGTATTCTTGGCCGGAAGCAAAAAGAAGGATATGATTTCGTAAGTTTTGTCCGTGCTCATCTTCAAACAAACAAAAATTTACTAATATCATTAATATATTATATTATATAATGTCTAATACTAATATAATAACACATGGTTGCGGCTTATATTATATTAACTAATATAAAATAATATTAAATATTGTATTTGGATATCCAGATCGGGATCCGAATATTCAAGTCATTACCGTATTCGTATCCGAAATTTTTTTACCATCCATATCCATATTCGATCCGTATTCGATTAATATTTAGATACAGATATCCGTATTCGGTAATTTTTCGAATACGGTAAATGGATATTCAGATATATATGTATCTATTTTCATCCCTGTAAACGCATGTTTTCATGTACATTTATATTCCCAGATTCGAAGAAGTCATCAACTATTTGTTGTAAAGATATTCTTCCTCTGTTATCGATATACTTTTAGGGGTAATTTTTCAATATATTCCCCTGATTTTTGCTGAGTCAAGAAACTCTCATATGTTGTTATAAAAGTTTTGTATAATTTACACATTAAACCATAGGTGTTGTTAATTGCTCTTGGGTTCCCTCACCTCGTCACCTCACATGTGCATATGAGGCAGCAAGCACTTTATAGGGACCCGTGTGGGTTTTGGTTATTATTTAGCCCCTAAACTTTGTATTCAATGTTAAAATTCTTGGTTAAATTGCACATAGTCCCCATTATTTTTGATATTACAAAATACCTCTGCAGCATGTTAATATTAAATATTCTTGGTATTTTTGCACAAAGGCCCTTGTACTTTGTATTTGTGATTTGGGATGCTTTTTAAGTTTGTCTAAATTACTTTTAGGTACCTACGAGCATATTAATTTTTATTTCTTGTGTTTTGAGTGTTAAAAATATCATTTTGCATCAAAACTTTGTAAGAAAATTATTTGAAGTGCATGGCATTATATCAAATCACATATATTTTTCGCAGGGAAATTAAAATTGATTTCCGAGATTCAAAAATTCAAAACCTTACATATATTCCTGATTTGGATTTAAAATATAAAAAAATTATAAAACATTTCGAAAAATTCTAAACATTTTAAGTATTGATTATTAATGTATTTTTGCACCTAAAGACCAAAAATCACTAAAATCACAAAAGAAAAACCTTAAAAATTAAAAATACTAACAATCTTATAAAAAAATTATTAAAAATTATTGTAAAAAATCCAAAAATGCCTTCTTCTATTTATGTATCTTATCTGTATTATCTATTATATACTAAATTGTTTTGGAAAATTTTGAGCTTTTTAACTATTTTTGAATTCCAAAACAATCTTGTCGTGTATTATTGTTCATTGTTTTGACATTTTATCCTTTAAAAATAGAAAACAAATAGCAAAAATCAAAAGAAAATTAATAAAAATAGAACAAAATAAAAAAATATTTTATTTTATCCATTTTAAGTATTTGTAGTTATATCTATATATACTGGCCTTTATATATATAGTTATACATACTTATATTATTATTATTATTAAAAATACCAAAAAACTTTTAAAATATTAAGAAGATTCTACCTTAGGGTATTTTTCTGATATATATATATTTTATATATTTATATCCTCTACAGGTATTATATTATATATAATACCCTATACACTTATATATACATATTACTTATTTATTAAAAAGAAAAAAGAACATTAGAAAATATAAAAAGGAAATAAAAAAATTAATAATATATATATATATATTAAATAAAAAATAAATATTAAAACCCCTAAAAAATAAAAATCCCTATAAAAACACAAAAACATTTATTGCCTTCTTTCCTCAATTAGTGGGGTCTATTGTCGTTGTTCCTTAGTGGTTCGACCCCTACGCTTGCATATTATACAAATCATTTCGTAGGGAATAATAAAATTTAGCTCACTATTATTCATTGATTGAGCATTAGTGTGGGATAATTGTTGATGAGAGATTGAGATATGATATGACTACTATGAGAACAATCGACACAGTAATTGTCAGGCCCAACTTGTCGAGCATTGCAAACCCACCAAGACCAGGCATTAGGATTCCCTGTCAAATTCGCTTTCATCAAAGTCCTAAGGTTGATTCAAGGAGACAAGCCTAACTTGTATTTTAAGTTTTCTAATAGTTAATTATATCGATTTACAACTCGATACGGTTAGGTTGGTGAATGCATGCTACTTTTGAAAATTTTTATGCAGGTTAAAGATACCACATGTATGATATGAATTCACAATGAACACACAAATGCTATTGGATAAAATGATTAATCTTAAGCTCAAGATCAAAAAGTTGATTAGATCCATTTATAGCTCGATAAAGTTAGGTTGGTGAATACACTATACTTTTGAATTTTTTTATGTAAGTTAAAGATACCATAGAATACATGATATAAATGCACAATGAACACACAACAAAAATTTCTAAAATTTTGGAAACAATCAATTCAATTATATATTCAAATCAAGAGATCAAGACCATCAAAATAAAAATTAAACCTAAGATAAAAATCTAGATGAATCAAGCTTCAAATGCCCTATTTATTTGTATTATTCAAACAAGTGTGCAATTTAATACAAATTAAAAAAGCTACAATAATCAAAGGACTTATCCAATAAATATTTAATTTTCTAAAGTCCAATCAAAGCATGTCAATATATTTATCATCAAAATATCTTGCCAATGAGATTAGTTTCATTTAATTTGGAGTTCAAGAACTCAAGACATTCATAAATAAGTCTAGAGACATAAATGAATTGAAAACTATTTGAAACAAATTAAAAACTAATTAAAAAACAATACATGGGCTTATCTGTGAAAAATAACCAAGAGGTGATTTCTTGTAAAAATTCCAAACACGTAGGTCAATATGTAATTTTGGAACCCCAAAGGGGCCTGAACACAAATTGCCCATGCATCGCTACATGTTGGGCACCAAAGAGGGACCCAAGTGTAATTAGCAGAGTCAGCACGTAGGCGTTGTAAATTACCCATCCACGTGCCTCATGCACAAGATGATGGCACTTTATAGTGAGGCTAGGAGCTGGGGCTCCACGTGGCGGATGTTGGTGCTAGAAATGAGGCTCAGGTGCTCTCTGCCTGGTGAGGTGGCGTGGAGGCTCGGAGAGAGATCATGACCATTGGATCATGAGATCTAAGGGTCCAAATCAGATCTGGAGGGAGTGGTTTGGATAATCCTGCAGGCATATCTACTAACAATTAGGTAGAGTCCGAGACACCGTTGAGTCGAGAGATCCGATGGTAGCTTCTCTCCTCATCTACTACTCCACTGCAATTGGCCGTGAATGAGTTGAGCTCTAGCATGTAGCCACGAGCTCCTCCGTTGCCTGAGCTCGTGGCTGAAGGTCCTCCGAGATCCGGAGGCACTTGCAAAGATCGACGAGGTGAGTCGATGGGAAGCTATTCTTTAAGAAGTTGGACCCATACAAGGCTACGGCGGATCTGTTTTGGAATGATATCTTTTATACCCATTGGAATATGCAATCATGGATAATGATTTCATTTAATTTTAATATCCCTTCAGTAAATATGGAACTCCTAAACTTTTGTCATTATTATAGAAACATATTTTTGGTTGTTTAACGACCGTTCTTCTATGGTATCGTGATGATTATGCACAATGATCATGTTGTATTGTTGAGTTGTCACTTCTGCGTTCTTTTCAGACGGTCGGGGTCGTACACAAGGAGTTTTCTCCTTAATGCTCCAACAATGATGATTAGAAGCTAGGTTGATTTCTAGAGCTTTGTTGAAAGGAAAAGAGTCCCTATAATGCGCCAATGATGAGTTTGCAACCTCATCTTCATCCACCGGTGCTATTAAAACATGCCTCACAGTTGGCAAAGGGAGCAGGAAGCGAAGTGACGAATTGCTAAATACGATATGTAATTTGCACACGTTGTACTATATGTACTTAGCGAATCATTCAGAATTGAGAGAAGATCTTCGTGAAGAGTGTCTCGACTTTAATTTATATATCAGGCAAGTCCGGGGTCGAACACATGGAGGCAAAAGAACAATGTCGGGTTAATTCAAAAATTAAGATCTAGATTTTCAATGTGTTTTTTTTAATTTTTTATGCAAAAAATATAAAATGCACAATGCATGTGAATTAAGACACTAAGAAAGCACAAAACTAGGCTTAATTACTTTTAGTACAAAACTAATCAGATTTAGCCTAATTATATTTTTTTCTACAATCCTTATCCCGAGATGAGTACAAAACACATTTTTTTGAAATTTTTAGGAATTAAAGTGCAATAATTAAAAATGCACACTTTTTATGGGTTTTTTAACAATTTTTCACACAAACAGTATGAAAAAATGATGAAAATTTACTGGAATGAAAACATGATGCAAGGAAGCTACATTATTTTTTTTAAATTTTTCTGACAAAATATGATTTTTTTATAGAAACGGAGTGACAGTGAGTAATTAATTCTTAATGAATCCATGCTATCAAATTAGCCAAAATGCGAATTATCTCAAAAAGATATTTAGATGAACAATTCAGAAGAGTTGAAATTTTGCAAAAATATGGTGTATGGATTTAATTAAAAATCATTTACTAAAATCACTGTACAATTTATTTAAAGCACAAGACAATTCCAATTAAGTTGAAATTTGGACAGTACTTAAAACATACGAGCAATCATGAGTTAGATATGAATTTATTTCCTCAGGATGGGTAAAATATACAGAATTTCAGCTAAATAATTTTAATTAATTACCCATAACTCACAAAAATACAAATAAATATCCAGATAGTAGAGAATTAGTTGCTCAACATAATGACATATTTCATTGAATAAAGTGTGCTCAATTGAGGTCTAAATTAATTCTTAAACAGAGGATTATCAATGAAAAATATAAATTAAAATGATAACTCACACTTATGCACATGAACGAAACAGTAATTACAAAACATAACGGGAACTATACGCAAGTTTTACAATAAAAAATTGACCTTCTTCTTCTCCAGGACCGATGGTGGTTTTGGGCACGGTGGGCTCGGCAGCGGCGGGGCGCTTTAGGCCGCGCGGCTTGGAGAAGGCACGAGGAGGGCCCCAGGGGGGGGGACACCGGTGGAGGCATGGCTGGGGGTGCGCGAACCTACGGGCGGACGCAGGCGGAGCTGGCCGCGGGGCGCGAGGTGCTGCGGAAGGGAACCGCGACGGCGAGTGGCGGCTGCGGGTGGCGAGGAGGGCGCGAGACAGACGAGGAGCGCCGGCGGTGCTAGACGCGGCGCGCGGAGGGGCGGGTGCTGCACCGACGATAGGCGGATGGCTGGGCTGTGCGTGGGGGGCGGCGTTGGAGGGGGGGGCGACATTGGAGCCGCTGCTCCCCCTCGCTTAATTTTTTCGTTTTTGTTTATTTTTTTGTTTTATTTTGTTTTTTTCATTTTTTAAAGCAGGAGATAAAAAATGAAAATGAATGGTGGTATAGAAAAATGATGAGGTGATAGTTACGGAAATGATATGATGAAGAAGTGGATGATAAAAAAGTGTTAGATAAAAGAAAATAAAAAAGGATATGAAAGGGAAAATACTTACCTGAATTTTCGCCGGATTTGCGGAGCAGCTTCGATCCGATTGGTGAAATAAAAATCGGAGAAGCTACGCGAGCTCGATGGGGAACTCGTGACGTGGAGCTGAGCTCCATGGATCTCGTCTGAAGGAGGTCGTCGCTTGAGGAAGATGCTTCGCCGCTGTCACCAACAAAACACTCCAAGCTCTCTCCTTTTTTGATTAGAATGGTGGATCCAAAAAAATGTGGATGTGGAGATGAATATAAAGAGAAGAGAAAGGAAGGTTAGATAGACGGTGGAGTTGAATGGGAGGTTATATTATTGGTGGAGTTGAATGGGGGGTTGGATGAACAATATGGAGTGGAATGGAGGTTGAAAGAAGACTTGGTGGTTAATGGAGGAAAATTGAAGTTATTGTATAGAATGTGAATTTAAATAAAATGCAATAAAAGTAGGCTACTAAAAAGGGAGAATAAAATAAGAAGAGAAAAAGTGGACAATTTACAAAAGAAGACAAACAACATGTACTTTTCTAATTTTATTTTTTTTATTTTAATAAAAGATATTTACAACGGAAAAATACAATAAAATACTGGGAATGAAATACAACACAACAATGATTTTTTTGTTTTTTAGTAATTAAGAAAGATAAAATAGAAAATAAAGAGTGAATATTTACATAATATACAATGTACATCTAAGTCCCAAAATATAAATTTTGCAAACAAGCTCTGAATTTAATGAAACCACTTTCATTGGATAGATAATTTTTTAACTTAAATTTTAAAAGTGAGTTTGGTGAATTTGGAGTTTATACGGAGTGAGAATTTGGCTGGGAAGTTGGACTTTACGACCTTTTCTCTTTGTAATTTAGGTGCATTTATTTGAGGTGGAATTTATTTTATATTTTTTTATTTATATATATTTTTATGAATAAGTTAAAGAAAGAATTGGTTAAAAAAGATTTGAAATGGAATTATTAAAAATATATGAAGTTTTGGGCTATTTACAGGTGAAAAACTCCTTTAATTTTGCGGCATTTTATTGTTAATTTATTTTGTACAATCTATTATACAATAATTAGTGTATTTTATTTACAAAAGTCATTTGTTAATTTATTAATTTTATATACATTTATTTGGGACTTTACTCGAAGATTTGCTAAGATCAAGATATTGAGATAATGAATCGTGGATTCATCACGAAGGCACTAATAATGGCAGATCAGTTTTTCCTTTGAAGTCAAAAGTTTTTTATATTGGATACTCAAGGGTCCTAATGGCTTGGGGGAAACATTATCTGGTGATGCTACATCGATGGCATGGCAAGGATGAGGAGATGGATCAAGTTCGGGTGCAGCAAAAGTCGCAACCATGGTGATATGGTTTGTGAAATGGAAAGTGGGGTGCTCGGTCAATTGCGCAAAGGCTAATGTAGCAATGCATTGACTTGAATGAGCCAATGGGAGAGAGATGGAGGGTTGTTTTTACCAAGGTTAAACATCAATATGCTGGGGGGACAAAGAAGGTGGAGTAACCAAAAGAAAAGCTATCGCCTCATGTCACAGTTGACCTTGCTGGGTTTATTAGCAACATGTGAAAAGAACAAAATAAAAAATAAAAAATAGAAGAAATAAAATATAAAAAAATCTCAAAAAGAAAAGAATTAGATCTCAATGACATATATAACTTCCATGAAGAACTCAAAATCAAAAAAGTAATGTATATGTTGATAATACACTTTAGGTCTAAAATATCAATTTTTTATGCTTTATTTTTTTATTTTTCATTAACGATATATACATATTATATTTTAATATAGTATTAGTATAATATTTACATATTATTTATATTTTTTATATTTTTATTGGTTAAGAAAAAGAGAAATAACATAAGAAAAGATGGAATATATAGGTGAAAACGGTTGTGTACCATTGTTTTTTTGCATTTTCATTATTTTCTGACTTTTTAGATTTATACTTCTCTATAATTGGTTATATTATAAACTAAAAAGAAATAAGAAATAAGTGACAAGAAGGATTTTTTACTTGAAATCATGCAGTTTTGAATGTACAATGATACAATATACAGTAGAAGCTCCAAAATCCAAGTTTTGCGCATGAACTCTGATTCTTTTGAAATTATCTTGTTTTTCTATTTGTATTTTTATTTATTTTACAGGGGAATGATCGTTTCTCTATTTGTATTTTTATTTTACATTTTTTATTTGCAAATATTGCATTTTTATTATTGTTTTTGATTTGCATTTTCTATTTGCATTTCTGATTTACGTTTTTTATTTGTGTTTCCTATTTGCATTTTCTATTTGCATATTTTAATTGTGTTTTTTATTTGCATTTTTTATTTCAAATCCATTCACAATTTTCTTGGTTGAAATTATCTAATAATAACAGTCTTTTTATAATATCGAGTATTTTTTTACAAAATCTGATCTTTTTTTACAATCTCAAATCATTTTTTATAACCTCAAATCATTTTTTACAATATCAAATCATTTTTTTATAAATCTCAGATTCTTTCTTTACAATTTTACAATCTTCATACAGATTTTACAAAACGTGCATGAACTTTACAATCTTCATACAGATTTTACAATCTTCATACAGATTTTACAATGCTGGATATTTTACAATCTTCATATAGATTTTACAATCTTTATACGGATTTTAAATTGTAGGTGTAGATTTACAATCTTCAAACGTGCATGAACTTTTACAACAATGTTATCAAAATTACAATTATAATAATATAAATATTACTAACTATGATTTTATTTTACAATGCAGGACACAGTTCTACAATATCAATGAGAATTTTCACAAAAAGCTCTGCTATTATGCATTACGCAAAAATATTATCACGTTGGCGAAAATTCATCAACTAAAAGACAACAAAAAATACCATATCAGACGTGCTAAAAATGGAAAAATACAAGGATTAAATAAATTTCAAATTCAAAATGAAATTCAAAACGAAAATGTATGGACTAAAATACCCTTTTGGATGAACAACCATAAGATCGAAATGTAACGGATCTCGTGATGGGCCTTCCATACACCCATGAAAGATGCACCTCATTGGAAGGGCCCTCTACACACACACACACACACACGCACATGCGCACGCGCACACGCACACGCGCGCGCGCACACACACACACACAAATGAAGGTCTATTTTTGGGGAATTTCTTTGATTTTAATCTTTTTATTTGTCAATTTGGCCATGCTTCCCGAATCTTTGCAGTTCGGCAAAGTACATGTGCTTGCAGTCCATTTATTTCTTATTTTCGATCAATCTATGTAGGTACAACCTTGTTTTTTCTGATACTATAATTATATGTAATTTTTGTGTTAATTATGCAATATTAATAATGCAGATGCAAATTATAAAATTCTGCAATTAGATGCAAATGCAGGGGTTTTTATGAGAATTAGAGCTCAATTTGCGAATTTTAGGTGAGTGAATCCCGTAATCCTCTAGGTCTACCTTCACTTATGATTCGTCTACAATTTATTATGATAATAAACTTGAATCGAGTGAAAATCGATCTTATCTTATCGAGTGAAAATTGATATTGTCTTGCATGTATTTAGTCAGATTAGGTTTATAATGCATATGAAATCTAAATAATCACATATTGAATTGGTGCTTAAATGACGATGATAAGTTACACTTAAGTTTTGAAACATCCATTTATGCAAGTGGAGATTATCTCCATAAAATGGAAACTAATTCATATGGAATTGATCTTACTCAAGATCATATATAGTATTGCTGATGAGATTAACATATACGCTTAAAGGGAGCTATTATCTTTTGTTTCATGTTACTTGGTGTAAATTCTATGTTTATAAAATGGGGATGCACCTTCCTTATACGGACAACCAATTATTAATAAGAAATATATTTTCAACTTGAGAAATTGTTGATTAATTCATGATCAACTTTGCAAATTTTTTGATGATGATATGTAAACGCATAGGGATGAAAACAGATCGGATATGGATCGAATATGCCTATTTCCATATCCATATTCGCTTTGTTTCTATCGAATGTGAATACAGATACGGATATGATTCGGACATGCATTAAGGAAACCATATCCTAAAAATACGGATATAAATCCGAATCGGATATTTATCGAATCCGAATACGGATCGAATAAAGAGCAGATCCGAATATGATCGAATAAAGAGCTAATCCAAATATGAATTGAATAAAGTGTGAAGTCTAAATACGGATCCAATAAATATGGAATCCGAATACGGATCGCATAAAGACCACATACGAATACGTACTATTTTTTATCAAAATTCACAATATTTTTTAAAATGATAATGAAATATGAATAAGGTGCACCATGACAAAAGGGAGTGTCGAGATGAACTGTATTCTTGACCGGAAGCAAAAAGGAGGATATGATTTCGTAAGTTTTGTTCGTGCTCATCTCCAAACAAACAAAATTATTAATATCATCAATATCTTGTATTATATAATGTATAATACTAATATAATAACACATGGTTGCGGCTTATATTATATTAACTAATATATAAAATAATATTAAATATTGTATTCGGATATCCATTTCTGGATCCGGATATTCAAGCCATTACCGTATCCGTATTCGAAATTTTTTTACAACCCATACCCATATTCGATCAGTATTCGATAATTTTTCGAATACGGTAAACGGATATTTGGATATATCCATTTTCATCCCTATAAACGCATGTTTTTCATGTACATTTATATTCCCAGATTCGAAGAAGTCATCAGCTGTTGTTGTAAAGGTATTCTTCATCTGTTGTCGATATACTTAACAATACAATCAAGATGGAGGTGCTTGTTCAAATATATAATATAAAAAAAGATTATCATGCAACGAAGTTGGTGGGATAAACACGAGGATTTATGCGTAAATTACACAAACGTACCACAACTACCGAAAACATAGAGATTACATTGCAAATTAGTCTTATTCTTGTGTGTACATTCGCGTCAACCTCACCTCTCTGGGACTTTCAAACACGTTAAACCTTCCCCCCCTCCAACCCAACCACGCTCCTGATCGTCGATCTCCTTCCACGCCACATGAAGAAGTCGCGCCCACCGGAGTCCCTCGCCCGCCACCGCTTCTTTCCCGCCCTCATCGCCACCACCATCCTCTACTCCCTCCTCCTCCTCTACCACTTCTCCTTCCACCTTCCCCCATCCCCTCTCCCCCTCCGCCACCTCCCCTCCTCCCCTCCTCTCCGGCACTCCCTCGTTCTCTCCCGCCTCCCCTTCCCCTCCCTCCCCTCCATTTCCTCCCTCCCACTCGCCCACTCCCTCGGCTCCCGCCTCCTCGCCGACCTCCGCTCCGCCTCCCCCCCTTCCCCTCCTCGCCCACCTCAACCCCCCTGCCCGAGCTCCATCTCCCTCTCCGCCACGGCGGTGGAGCTCCCCTGCGGCCTCACTCTCGGATCGCACGTCACTGTCGTTGGGAGGCCCCGCGGCGCGCATGAGGAGCGCCAGCCGACGATCACGGTTACCGCGGAGGGGGAGGCCCCCGTGATGGTTTCTCAATTCATGCTCGAGCTCCGGGGTCTCAGGGTGGCCGAAGGCGAGGATCCTCCCAGGATACTCCACTTCAATCCCAGGCTTAAAGGTGATTGGAGCGGCCGTCCGGTTATCGAGATCAACACGTGCTATCGGATGCAGTGGGGTGCTGCTCAGCGCTGCGAGGGATGGCCGGCGAGGGCTGATGAGGAGACTGGTATGGGTTCTCTGAACTTGTGATTATTTGTATTGTTTTCATTTCTGATTTCGACATGGATTTGTTAATTAAGTGATGATTGTGATATTGGTTGGAAATGATTTGGTCTGAATCATGGTTTTGGATTGGGAATGTGTCGTGGAATATATCTTGCAATGAGTTCAGTTCGCACAGGTATTTGTCGAAGATTCCACTAAAATCTGTCTCAGTGACAAATCACCAATGATATTTTAGCAATGAACTGCAAGTTCTGTGGTGGGAATTCATTAACCGAATTCAAAGGTTCATGTCAAGACGAGGGTTTTAAGTTGGGTTGTGGAGGTTGATGACGGAAAGCAAAACAAGCTGTATTCCCGAGTTTAAGAAGGAAAAATGGCTTACCATTTATACATAGATGTTTAAAGTTTATACGTGAATAGAACTTAGCCAGTATCCAAGAAAACAAAGTCTTTTCTTGGTTTTCTTTTTCGTTGTCCAACCTTCAAAGAATCAAAATGATGATAATTGCATGTTCAGGTTGACCTCATCACCCACTAGTAGGGTTCACAACTCTTGATCTGTGAGGATGACTCATACATCAATTGGAATTGTGCTCTTTTTTCCTTTTGGATAGGAGATCTCAGTCATTTGCCTGAGGAGTCCACTGTTCAACCATTACAACATCTGAGTGGGTCATTTTATATTATCATGGTGGTAGAGCGATCGTCCCATGTCACATGTGCTTCACTTTAAATAGTTCAGCTTTAATGATGTTCATAGTCCCAAAATCATTGTTTGATAGAGAGTCAAAGTGAAGTTTTTCTGTTTTTTTCGTTGCTACTGACTTGTAACACTATTATTTAGCACCTTTATTTTTGACATCAATCTCTTTTTTGCAATTACAATGTTTTCAAACTTTATCTGGTTTAGGACATAGTAAACTTCAACCATGATGTGATAGCTTGGATATGGTTGATGTTTGCTTCTGTAGTTGACGGACTTGTCAAGTGTGAAAAGTGGCTTCGAGATGGTGATGATCATTCTGAGGAACCAAATAAGTTGTGGTGGCTTAATCGTCTTATTGGAAGGACAAAGACAGTTTCTATTGATTGGCCATTTCCATTTGTCGAAAACAAACTTTTTATCCTCACCCTTAGCGCCGGCCTAGAAGGCTACCATGTTAGTGTTGATGGAAGGCATATCACTTCTTTTCCATATCGTACTGTAAGCATAATCAACTGCTACTACATTGCCTTTGTGCATATAAGATAATTCTGAATTTTGTGTTACATCTGTTTCAGGGTTTTATCCTTGAGGATGTAACTGGTCTCTACATAAATGGTGATCTTGATATTGAATCAATATTTGTTGCATCTTTGCCAACATCTCATCCCAGCTTCTCTCCGCAAAAGTATCTGGAATATTCACCCGAGTGGCAGGCTCCCATTTTCCTCAAGGGACCAATTGACCTTTTTATTGGTATTCTTTCAGCAGGCAACCATTTTGCTGAGAGAATGGCAGTTAGGAAATCATGGATGCTGTCGATAAGAAATTCACCTAACATAGTAGCTAGGTTCTTTGTTGCAATGGTAAGGTTCAAAACTTCTCTCATTGCATTGCATGAAATATTGTATCTATTTCTCAGTGTAACATGTGTTTTTTTTCTCAGCATGGAAGAAAGGACGTAAATGTAGAACTAAAACGTGAGGCGGAGTTTTTTGGTGACATAATTGTTGTCCCGTTTCTAGATAGTTATGATCTCGTCGTTGTGAAAACTGTAGCCATTTGTGAATATGGGGTAAGCAGTCTCCCTGTTTGCTTCAATTGTTTATTTGCTATTTTGGATTTGATGACAGAGTGAACAGGGTAATTTTTTCCTTCTACTGGTTCTGATAGGTACGTGGTGCATTAGCCAAGTATATAATGAAGTGCGACGATGATACATTTGTTAGAATAGACTCAGTGATGAGTGAAGTGAAGAAAGCATCAAGCAAGAGCTTTTATATTGGTAATATGAATTACCATCACAAACCCTTGCGTAATGGCAAGTGGGCTGTTACTTACGAGGTACACAATCCTTTTACTTTGAACATAAATTTATTGTTTCCTAGTGCTAAAGGCATTAAGATGTTAAAGTACTCATCTCGACACAAACCACACTCATTATTTTGGCATTGATTGCTGCTAAGTTTTCAGCTTTCCATCTTTGCTTAGATGTGCCTCTGCTAGCACTGTGATCTTTACAAAAAGTGTTGTTTTTGCTTTAAGATGAAAAGGTTGAGAATAGGGTTGCTTGTTAACTCTCTTCCGTCAGTTGTGAAGCCTTTTTCTACTATAAATAGGGTTTTCAAATCTCTGGGGTTTGGTTGCAGGGTTGGGCAGGGTTGGCCCAACCCTGGTTACTATTCACAAGGGTACTTCCTCCTCACATATTACTATTCACCCATCCCAACCCAGCCCAACCCAACCCTGCAACCAAACAGGCCCTGACAATGAGGGATGTGAATATGGCCTTTTGGAAGGTAGGCATATTGTACTACTACCAGACCATTAAAGCGGGTTCATAAACGATCCTTTCATTTTAAAAAGGCTTCGAAGACGATCTAAACACACAATCAACCACAATTATGCAACCATGAAGAATACACATGATTTACGTATCTACAATACATACATACATACATATATATAGGGTAATCGGTAAACATATCCTAATTGAGCCCAAAAAATTTGCTCCAGGCCATATGCTTTGTAATACATTTGTATCTATGTGTTTCTTTATGCAATGAAACCTCTTTCTAAACTATTAGCCTCTTTAAGCTAATATATCAACTGTATAAATGCTGATGGCAGGAGTGGCCCGAGGAAGATTACCCCCCGTACGCCAATGGTCCTGGTTACATCATATCATCTGATATTGCGCGTTTCATTGTTTCAGAATTTGAGAAGCACACCCTAAGGGTAAGTCTTTACAGCTTTACCGTGCCAGTTGAGTTATTTGCTGGCTTCATTCAAATACATGATCTGCACTTTCTCGGTTTTTTCCTGTCCGATTTAATCGTGATCTTTCCAACTTACCACGTCGTTTTCGATCGAAGTTCTGAAAAGCAGGTGAGAATTGAATAGTACTCAGTTTCTTCCCATTGGCATGTTTGATGCAGCTGTTCAAGATGGAGGATGTGAGCATGGGGATGTGGGTGGAGCAGTTCAACAGCACAAGACACGTGGAGTACGTCCACGACGTCAAGTTCTGTCAGTTTGGTTGCATCGACGGCTACATCACAGCCCACTACCAGTCCCCCAGGCAGATGGTGTGCATGTGGGACAAGTTGCGCAATGGCGTGCCCCGGTGCTGCAACGCCAGGTAACCCAACCTCCATGCAGAATGCATGCATGCGTGGCAATCTCGACCACGCGATTCCAATGTGTTGCCTCGCGCCTCCATCGGGAATGACGGGGAAGGGGATAAGATTTTGGGTTAGATGGATACATAGTATACTTCGCCACCTCACTCTTTGTTCATTATTGTAAATTTTTATTGGTGGCAAAAGAATTGGGGCGCCGGTTGGTCATAGTATGTTGGTGTTGGGTGTCTCAGCGTAGATAATAGAATGTGACGGAACTTCGTATCATTTTTTTTATTTTGAATTTTACCTGCATATTATATCACTTAAAGTTTATTATTATTATTATGTAATCCGATCTGGATCTTAAAGTGGTATGAATCCACGTTGTTAGCATGAAAGATCATATCAATTTTGATATCGTGTCGATTCGATATTTCAGCGATATATCGTCGAAATATCATCCATATCGACGTTCTTGTGAATGTGAAAAAGAGGAAATATCGCCATATCGATACCCATATCGTTCTTGTCTCGATATCGATATATCGTCCATACGGACTTCCATGATTGTTAGTCCACAGCGGAAATCCATTCATCAATAACATATATTATGTTGTGGCGTTCTGTCGACCAAGATTCATTGTTTACATGGATACATATCTACATATAATTATTGAAATTTATCCAGAGATATATCTCTTTGTTTTTTGTTTTGATTTTCCTTTCATCGCAATCCACGATGATTATCATTGTCAAGGTGACATTTATCATCACATGAGTAATATACAAGTTCTTCTCACTATAATGTAAGTTGTTCCTTTGTATATTAAAAAACCGTATATTTCTTGTTCGTGGCTTACTTTTTTGATATTGAAGATCCTCACTCTTAATGAAGATGTTTCATCTTTCTACACTATTTTTTACTATTTCTATTATTTCAAATAATAGTATTAATTTGTATCAATTTTTTATATAAATTTGACTTGTCTTGCTTTAACATGCAATGTTAATTATAATGTGTTGAGCTTTTTTGTCGATGATATTCTATCTTTTTGATAGACTCATATAAGTATATTGTATTTATGCATTTCTTCACTGTATGTAGAAGAAGACTATTTAGATTGAAAAGACACATACTAATTGTAAAAATTAGGTACTTTTATCTAATGTATTACATTGGTTTGATATTTTACTTGATCTTATAGTTTTTCAACTTATCTTAATAATTTACTTTCAAATTTAGAATTAGATAATAAAATATTAACATTGTATTATTCTTCATACAATATTATTTATATAAGCTCTAAAACATCAATTAACATTTTAAATTCAAAATAAAATGAATCGAATTTGAATATTCAAAACTCAAAATGACTTGAATTTGAATTTATGCTAGTAAATTCATTTGAAATCCGATTCGAGTTCAAATTCAGAACTTTATAATGAATTGAATCAGAATCCTGGTGAATTCGAAGGTATACGATTCGATTAACACCCCTACTTTCAAGTGGTACTGAAAATATTCTCGGAAGGAGATGCTTTCCCACGAATTTCATCGCACTGACCAAAGTAAAGTTCTTGTTGTATCCAAATGGAGGTCTGATTTGAACAACCAGATACGACATCACATTTCACACCTTGTGGAAGGTACATCCCAACTATGAGGTACATCAGTTGGTATTACAATCATGCGTATACGACTTTTGGCTAGTACAACCACTCAATTGTCTACTTGTAATAATTGTAATTGAGTCAATTATAAATCATCTTTTGGAATTATATAACTGTCAAAAATGAGAGTTTTCACCGGAATTGTTATAATATGAATACTCATAAGTCTCGGATCGTGTTTGCTCATTGGGATTGAAGAAGGATGGAGAATCGTACTAGGCTAGTGGTGCAATAAGAAAGTTGGACACATGCTTTCTCATTATAGAAAGTCTAGTTGTGGGGAAAAAAGTGGGACAATCAGGATTCAAATCTACGTAGAAAACCTTCAACAAATTTACGATCTATCGCTATTGACCACTCGACCACTCTCCCCTACCCGGAAGAAGCCTCCACTAGGCCTTTGTTCTTCTTCGGAAGATTGAAGGAAACTCCACTTCTCGGGGCATTGATCCAAAGCTCGAGTATGGTCCATTCGTCATTCTCCTCTATTACGAAATTGATTGGAGGTGGGCATCACTCTTTTCCCTTCTCCTCTACACCATCTTAAAGGCCCATATCCTTCATTCGAAAATCATGAGTGGTTCACTTCCATTCTTCTGATATGTTGTGACTCTTTTTTCTAGAGGAAAACAGACTTGAGAAAGGGGTGATCGTCTTCTTGGGGTAGGTTAGTGAAGGAACTGAAAAATAGGATTATAAAAAAGCCTCTCAAGTGGACTTGAGAATTCTTCGTGAGTGAATCTCCTAGGATGGTTGAAGACTACCAGGATAGTGAAATCATCGCTTTGCAGATTCCTACCTCTGCCTATAGTGGGAAGTGTTGTTGCAATATAGGTGGCCTGGGAACATGTGTGAGCATAGACGAGAGTCTATAAAAGAAATACTTCTTCGTCTAGCGACTTGGTCGTGTGATTGATCAAACTGGAATCTCAAAGAAGAATGACTGCTTAAAGCATATAATAAGACTACAACCAACCTGCCTCTCTCTTGACTCTCTGAGTTGCATCACGTACTGACTTATTTTTTTACACCTTCCTACTCTGTCGAAGTTGGTCCTATCCCGGCCGCCCTCAGTAAAGACCTATCTTTCACGTGATCTTGTCAATTCACTAGGGAAAATGAGATTTTGTGAAGAAGAGGAATTTGTAAACTCCTCTTTTCGTCGGCTTGATAGACGCATGAAAAATTCCGCCTACCCTGTCTCCCATGATGAGAACCACAATTTCCAACTATCTATAAACTTGAGAACTTTGGGGTAGGATTTCTCACTAGGTCGTTTTGCGAGAGTAGTTCATCTTGAGGGAAACAAGTTGTGGCTCCCAATTAGAATGGCCTGAGGTAGAGCACTCAATCGTCCATGGTGGTTTTCTCTTGACCTACCCCAGAGAAACTCTGAATACATGTCATCATCATTTGTACATACATGCCTTTTTGGCACTAAGATCAAAAGTCAAGAGGGAAACTGTAAAACCCCAACATAGTCCCACACCGTGGAATAAGAAGTTCCCGGGTGGGATAAATAGTGACGAGATTACTACTTAACAACCCGGCTTAAGCATTTTGGGGGTGGTTAATCGGGTCCGCATGGGCCCGATCCCAAGAGGTTGTTAGGGCCAGTAATGCTCCGTTAACGGACCGGGGACCTAAGCCCGGGACGTTACAAATGGTATCAGAGCCGAACGCCCTCTGACAGTGGAAAGGGCTACCCGAGAGGTGGAGCCGCCCTACAAAGAGGTTGGAGGAAATGGCTACCCGGAGCGTGCAGCCGCCACTGTCACTGGGAAGAAGTAATGTGCCATGTCGCAACGAGGACGTTGCGAATATAAGTGGGGGAGATTGTAAAACCCCAACATAGTCCCACACCGTGGAACAAGAAGTTCCCGGGTGGGATAAATAGTGACGAGATTACTACTTAACAACCCGGCTTAAGCATTTTGGGGGTGGTTAATCGGGTCCGCATGGGCCTGATCCCAAGAGGTTGTTAGGGCCAGTAATGCTCCGTTAACGGACCAAGGACCTAAGCCCGGGACGTTACAAATGGTATCAGAGCCGAACGCCCTCTGACAGTGGAAAGGGCTACCCGAGAGGTGGAGCCGCCCCTACAAAGAGGTTGGAGGAAATAACTACCCGGAGCGTGCAGCCGCCACTGTCACTGGGAAGAAGTAATGTGACATGTCGCAACGAGGACGTTGCGAATATAAGTGGGGGAGGTTGTAAAACCCCAACATAGTCCCACACCGTGGAACAAGAAGTTCTCGGGTGGGATAAATAGTGACGAGATTACTACTTGACAACCCGGCTTGAGCATTTTGGGGGTGGTTAATCGGGTCCGTATGGGCCCGATCCCAAGAGGTTGTCAAGGCCAGTAATGCTCCGCTAATGGACCGGGGACCTAAGCCCGCTGACCAATCACTTAGTGGAAAAGGAAGTGATCGAGCGATGACAACATGGAGGTGGGCTTGGAAGCAACCATCCTTTGAATAAAGCATAGTAGCTCATTGGTCAGGATCCGGTGCATCGAAAATGAATCAGGACGGAAGGCTAGTAGCTCAGTTGAGGAAAGTCGCCGAAGCAATTTCAAGTCTAGGAGAGTTTGGACAAAAACCTAGAGATAATGGGGGACCAAGTTAGACCTCCGAGAGGTGGGAAGGAGAGTACTCGCTGACGAAAGGGAAGGTTCTCAGTCCCAATGTGCATGTTGACTTCCTTTTTTCAACCCAATATTATATATTGATTATCAAGTCAAAAAAGATTTGACTCCAAGTTGAATCAAACCTCCACAATATTAGGATTTCAATACAAACCACCTCTATCAGTTTTAGAACATGAGAAACCAGAAGCCCTTCGGAACTCAACCTTAATTATCATTCATGCATTTATAAACTTTCACTCTCTACCTTTGCAGAGGAATACACCAAATCAATAATTGCATGACCTTATCCAAGAGTTCATATCATGTATCGATTGAAGGATATGGTAAGATCCTTAAGCGCATAACTAAAGCATGAACATCACATCGTATGCGATCGGGAGCGACTAGTCACACTAGTTGCTCGATGCAGCGGAAATTAAAATTTTTCATGTGACGAAACCACATGATCCAAGAACACTTCTCAGATCGTTTCATCTAAACCACAAACAAGTAATAGGATTACCTCTTGAAGCGTGGTAGTGATCGATTCTCTAAACGAAAAGACCTCCTGTCTCAAGTCCGATCCAACGGAGGAGACGCTTGCGAGCGCGTTGATGAAACGCGTATTCGTCGCAATCCATGTTGATGATCCAAGCGATGAATCTCCTGATCTCATCAAACAAGATACGACGTCTTCTTCGTGAGAAAGGCACATCGAAGGAGACGAAGATCCACGAGCAAACGACTGAGCAGCATAACGACAATGTTGCGGTGATGGAGACTCTCTCTAGGGCTTCCAAGTTTGACGACCATATAAGAGAGAGAGAGAGGGCGTAGAGAGAGAGAGAGAGAGAGAGAGCTTTATGTTCTCATGTTGTGTTGTCTAAAGACAAGCGAAGGGGGTGCCTCTCCTTTTATAACATTTTGGGATCCATGGATCTCAATCCATGGACAACACAAATCTAGTGGCTCACATTGATTTGTGTTTCTTTAATGGCCAAGATTTTTTTGTAAAAACACAAAAACAATTAATTTAATTAGATTGAGTATATATTGATAAATCAATATAAATCAATCATAAAATTAAATCAATCAAATATAGAGATTATGGAATGAAGATTGCCTCCTTCCATAATATGGGAGTTGGTGGCAATCACACGTAATCTCATTAGATTACATTATTCCAAGAAAATCTCCAAGATTTTCAACAACACTTGTTGTAAATTATTCTACAAAATAATTCATAATTATTTTGTGAATATTACAATCTTGTCATTGGAAAATTGTAAATCACATTCACAAACCAAAATAAAATGCGAATTACATTTTCAATTAATTTTCCTAGATGAATACAATTCACATCAACATTTAATTAAAAAATGTAAATTACAAATAGCTCTCTCTTATATATTATAAATCACATTTGTAATATATATGATTAATATGGATAATCCTATCCACACTATTCATATACATGATAATTAACATTTAATAATTTTGATCTATATTCTCATGTGCCCATATAATATAAGTCACATTCACAATATTCTCATCATTGATTGTTAAATCACATTAATTATCTACGATAACTCTCTTTATAATATGAATCAACTTCACATTATTTATGATAATTAAATCACACTCAATTATCAATTTTCTCAATATTTGGATACATAATATCAACAATGAAATTATCCTGAACTCTTTCAAGTATAATGCGCTTTCTCCGCGGATACTTAGAGATAAGGACAGGGTGATTGTATTGTTCCACGTATAGTGACTTGGATATTGAGATCACATCTCAAATCCAGATCTTGCGGACCTCTCATAGATACTTGATTAAATCAAGACTGCAAATCTAATCTTCTCATTTGTATCTGAATCACATTCAAATCACAGTCCAACATTTGGACTAAGATCATATTACTTTTCTACTGAAGGGAGTCACTAAAATCCAAACATGTTTCATCACTCCCTAGAATGGATGCGTCATGGTTATACAATCGTTTATTATTACATCACCCTCAGGTATTCTCAATACATGTACATCCTGCATACTGGAAGACCCAGAATAAACCCGAAGTATTACATCAATTTTATATTGTCTACTTCATGGTTTATCTTTAAGTTTCTCATTTGATCATTGGGAGTCGGTATCGGTCATTTACTTTCCAAAAGCATATATCATACCTAGGTCTTGATCATATACTTTTCAAAAGTATATATCAAACCTACAAATTTAGTCAAGCTTCTAAAGCGAGACGACCGTGTACGGAATTTGATTCTTCCCAATATCTCATGATTGAGCTCATATCTTCCGGTTCAGTAATGAACATGTATGATCCCTTTGAGAGATCATATTAGTCATATGCCCTTACGTGCACACCAGCACGTTGGTGTATAAACCTTGATTAGGTCATCAATCTATTGGTCTGTCAAATGTACATACTCAGACATATAGTAACACATCTATCTCCGATCAGAGGATGCATGCCTATATCATGACAGCATACGATATAGGGCTTTGGTTATCTCGATCTCGTTAAGTCAACTCCTTGACCTAACTTATCTAAGACTTTCGAATCTCTATTCCTATGTAGAGGACCTGCATCAAAAGGTCGGTTAGATATCAGCCTTCAGAGAGAGAATTGTCATCTCCTCCTCAGGTTGGAGATCATCTCTTAATAATCAATTGACGGTGCTCGATGAGTCCTCAGTCTAAATCTTTAGACGTTCATCTAAGAACCAACCTTTATAATTCATTTATTGAATCAACAACTTTATGATTTCTAAGATGGCTATGGTACATAATCATAATTGTACTAAGGGACCTATTATGCAAATTAATTATTCTTCATTTCAGATCAGAGAATGATATTAGTAATAACATTTATTTCATAATGGCTCGTCGTGGGCTTGCTGTCCAACAATCTCCCACTAGCCCAAAGAGCCATTAATGGGCTAATCTTTAAACCCGCGTCCATGTGACAATCATAGGCTATTTAAAAAAATAGCTAGGTAAGCTGATCAGTCACTATGTTCCCAAAAGACTATGTCGAGTCCTTTTACGACACATGCATATCTCCTAGTAACAGTGCTCGCATCCAATGTGAAAGTTGCATCTTATGCAATCAATACTCAATTTTATCGGTTATAGTGTCCTTGACACTACAGCTCAGTAGTTATTATAACCAGTATTCCCATAATCCTTATTACTTTACCTTTATTCCTTGAGATCTTCATCTTCTAAGGTATCTGCAATTAAAGACATTTTAGATCAATATCTATAAAATCTTAATCTCTTAAAGATAAGACTTAGAGATCACTATATCGAAAGTCTTGTCCTCATTGAAGATATTGTATCACCATAATCAGGTGTTTTATTCCATAGTGGGATTAGTAAGAGTTTACTACTCCCACTGCATGGCAGATATCTAGCTTTTGTACACATCTAGCATACACCTGACTTCTCATAACTGATGCACCAGGGCAAGCAGTTTTAGCATTTACTTTCTCAACTTTTTGAGGTGTTATCCCTTCAGATAGGTATGTACCATATCTTAAAGGATGAAAGCCTTTCTTGGAATTTTCCAGAAGATGGAACATATCCAAGGTGTATCACTAATGTGACAGTCCCAACACTATCTTCTCTTTACTTCTCAACACCTTCAGAACTAAGATCCAAGGGGTATCCTTGAGATCACATCTCAAGTTATGGAATAGCCAGACTATAAAACACTTATTATCATCCTTATATCATTCAAATGATAAGGATATTATCTACATTTAGCACGATGAACACAAAGACACTCCCACTATGCTTCATATAGTTCATCAAGATTCTGTCTGAAATCATAACATTTATAATTTCATCAAATCTTATATTCCAACTACAAGATGCTTATGTGACTCCATAGATGGAGTTCTTTAACTTGCACACCTTGCTTTGCTCATCCATGAAGTCTTGGGGCTACTTCATGTGAATATCCTCAGAGAGGTATTCATAGAGGAGTGCAATCTTGACTTCCATCTTGAAGATGTCAAAGTCAAGTTGTGTGGCTATAGTTAGCAATAATCTAATGAGTTTAAGCATGGTCACTAGAAAGCAAGTCTTATCGTAAACGATGTCTTTTCTTCGATGTGTATCTTGTGGATACGAATCGTGCTTTGAAGGTCTCTACCTTTTCATAAGATTCCCTCTTTCTCTTGAAGATCTATTTACACCTTTCTGGGTCTTACCCATATAAGTGGATCCTCGAGGGTCCATATACAACATTTGTATATGAATTCTACTTTAGACTTTATTGCTAACATCCATCTTTCCATGTCATGATCCTCATAAGCTTCATCACATGAAGTCGGATCATTGTCAGATTTAACTGACACATGGAACACATCCTCAAACTCATTTGAAGAGGTATTAGTGTTGTATCTTTAATTGTCCTTTTAGTTTCAGATTTCAGGAGCTTCATTATCATCTCAAGATTAAATGAGTTCCATTTATTCATCTTGATTCTCAAGAGAGTCATCCTCTAAGAATCACATTCTCAAAGACAAGATCTTTTAAGAATATAAAGGTCATAGAGTAGGTATCCAATACCATCCATTATTTTCCTAATGAAGTAGCACTCTCTAGTGCTAGATTCCAGCTTAATAGCATGGAACCTTATTAAGGATATATATTGTAGTCTCCACTACAAATATACCTTGGAAACTAAGAGGTAATTATGCTAAGATTCAACATTGATCAAATCATGTCATACATGATCAATTGTATCTCCCTATACCTCTATTGAGTTTAGGTTTATCAGGAGGAATGAGATAGGAATGATATTCCTTTCTCCATAAGGTATTCCATGAATTCATATAATAGGTACTTGCTATGTAGATTAGATCAAATTTATTCCTTCAACCTTAGTTCTAAACAAAAAAATGTGAAATCTTTGAACATTTCAAAGCTTTCTGAGGTGAAGGGAAGAAATCTCAAATCATAAATAATCATCGAATGATAACACATACCATAAATGTTTATCATGATATGATGATCCACATGCATCAATATGCATGAGATCTTTAATACCTTGGCATCTTGCACCATTCTCATAGAAGGGTGTATTGGACATTTTACTTTGAATACAATATTCATAAGTGTGTAAGTTTTTAAATCTTAGACATTCTAAGGTTTCATCTCTTACTAGTCTATTGATCTCATCAACAGACATATGTCCAAGGTTTGATGCCAGATCATTGTCAAATGATCTTCATCCTCTTATTAATCTTTAAAGGTTTAATTTTCTGTATTAGAAATCTTAATGAACCATTCATTAACTTTCTAATTTAGTAGAGTCCTATAGATGTCAGATAACTATCTGAAATATATCCATCATAACTCTTTATGATAGGTATATTCCAGAATTCATGTTTATTTCCAACACTTAGAAATAAATGATGAGTGTATTCTAATATCTAGGTCATAGCGGCATTCTCTAAGACTAAGGAGTCTCCCATTGAAAATATGAAGTTTGTCTATCCAATAGAGATTGTTGCAACCATTGCATATCCATGGATGGCTATTAAACCTGAAGATCAAATTCCAGTCTTCTAATACATATGTAATCAATTGCAAGTATTATTAGATGAATGAGATACAATTAACAGACTTTGATCTTATCAAAAAAGAAAGACAATTTTAATGATTATATGTAGATGTAGATTATTTCGATACACTATCGGAACCTTCTCTAAGGAATCTTGATAGACTTGATAGTCATATTAGCAACACGTCAACTTATTGCAATATTGGCATTCATCCAACTCTTTGGATGTCATATGGAAGTCATAGAAGTACAATCAACTCTTTGACTTTCTTTCTCAACATGATCTGACCCATGCTTCCACTGCGCTCCCTTCATCTATATAAAACCTTTGCTTAAGACAAGGGATCTCTTATGTTGAACTCAAAAGAATTCAGTATAAGAACATTTCGACATCTGTACATGCTTCATTAATTTCATACAACGTGAATATTATGAAGCTTCATGAATGACTAGAGTACAAACATTAGAATGATGACACTCATCATATCTACGTCCATTCTCCATGATAAAGTGAACCATGTCATTCATGATTAAATGTTGAGAGCACATATGCATGACAAAACATCTTTTTAAATTTTATAAGGATTATTTGACAATTATTATCATTATCGACATGGCATTTCCAAGGTACATTCTATGAGATCAAGACTATAGAGACATACAAACCCTAGGGTTTTAGTCCTATTATATATTTAATTGTCATTCCTCATTCATGTGAGAAAACTTGCATATTGCAACCACATAAATTATATGTTCAACTGCAAATACAATATTTTGATCATGGATCCAATCCACGATATTTTACTGGTTATTATTTAGTATAGTATTGAGTAGGTTTAATGAAGGATTATCTGAAATAAGAAATATGCATAAGTGTGTATATATTATATCTACATATTTTACTTTGATTTAGGAGTTTTTTATATCAAAAGTTGTCTTGCCTTGTCAACTCTGAAAGTTCATTCCTTTAATCACTTTCAGTGTAAGAGATATACTTACCATTATATTTCAAGCAAGATATGGGATCTTCTTCCTTATCTTTGTTACATCCCAATAATATGAGAACCTGTAACTCGGATAAAAAGAAGCGGGAACACATTCCGCCTTGCAAGTCCAACTTGCATCTTCCAATTCGATCTTTAATACTCGTACCCATCACTCCTAAGGTGATGTTGATCCGTCATTAATTGAACCAACCGTTAACATGATTAGCACTCCCTATGCGCAATCCAATATCACCTCAATAATATGAGGACTCGATATTGGGGTCACTATGCATACAATCTCACTCTTTCGAGAAGCAAAGAGCCCGATCCATATGCGCTTGCATATGGGAGCTGTCACTTCGAACAGGCGTCTCCTACATACAATCCCTGGCGGCGGAACCCTTCACCTTGATGGGAGAGAATGGATGTCACTTATGTGATCCTCCATATCGTGTTCAAATTCTAATTAATTATTATAAATCATATTCATATAATTAACTCTTCCAAGGGAAATAAAACTCTATTCATAATAGAGTGTTTTAATTTTATATGGATTCCAATTAATCTAATCACATTAAATTAATGATCCAATTAATATCCAACAAACATTCTTTATTGTTACTTGAAATATGGTATTATCTCAAATATGTATTATTCGAATTTTAACAATTAGAAAAATACACAGTGATCTCTCCTGCATCATTGAGTCCCTAACCGCTGTCATGACCAGTACCGACGGGAGTAGGACATGCCGCACACAGTGCAACCCGCTACCCCAACGCTTCTCCACTAGACACCATATCCACTTCAGGAAAGTATAATGACAAATTGATCATTGTGTACTTGAGATGATAATTGATTTTTCAACTGAAGTTATACCATATAATAATAATCAAAACATTTTGATTAACATTATAAGGAAATTTGCTAAACAAATCCTCAATCATATTCAAGTAACATTATTTGTTGGAATGTGTAACCAATTTGTGATCTAGATCATATCTACTCAATTATTGGTTAAGACAATGTCATTTAAAAAAATAATTATAATCAAATAAATCACAAATATTTATCCATAATTATTTCAGGAAATTTAACAATTAAATTTCACTAATTGATTAAATGGCAATCACAAGGTTCTTGATTAGAAAAGTAATTTTCAGCAGTGACCCTCACTTACTAAAATTAGCATATATCAATCAATTTAAATCCAAATTAAGCAAAATAAGTTTTCAACGTTTGCTAATTTGATTTACAACAGAATCTAAGTGATTTACACATATTTCGAGGCATTTCAAAACCGCAATTAACTCCTTAATTATGTTAAGATTCGCGGTCCCCGAAATAATGTATACATGTTCACTAAAATGTTCATAACTTGAGCAAACGGATTTGAAATCACGCAAACTCAGATCCTGCAATTTCCTTATTTAATGGGGAATAAAATCCAAGTGTTATTTTCACGTTTAAACAATTTAAATAGGGTCTAAAACAAACACAAAATAGAGATGCGAAAATGAAATACGAGAAAGCTTTCGCAAACCCTAATTATCCCAAGTCGTCCTAGGTTTATGGATCGCATCCAGAACCTTCAATCTGGATATGATATCACTTAAAGGATATGGTAAGATCCTTAAGCACATCACGAAAGCGTGAAAATTGCATCACATGCGATTGGAAGCAACCAATCACACTAGTCCTCGATGCAGCGGAAATTAAATTTTTTTCATTAGATGAAGCCACATGATCCAAGAACACTTCTCAGATCGTTTCATCTAATTCACAAACAAGTAATAGGATTACCTCTTGAAGCGTGGTTGCAATCGAGTCTCTAAACGAATAGACCTTCTGTCTCAAGTACGATCCGACGGAGGAGACGCTAGCAAGCGCGTTGAAGAAGCACGTGTTCCTCGCAATCCATGTTGATGACCCAAGTGACGAATCTCCTTATCTCAACAAACGAGATATGACGTCTTCTTCATGAGCAAGGCGTGTCGAAGGAAATGGAGATTCACGAGCAAATGATCGAGCAACATAACAACGATGTTGCGTTGATGGAGACTCTCTCTAGGGCTTCCACGGTGGATGATCATATGAGAGAGAGGGCGTGTAGAGAGAAAGAGATAGAGAGTTTTATGTTCTCATGTTATGTTGTCTAAAGAAGAGAAAAGGAGGTGCCTCTCCTTTTATAATATTTTGGGATCCATGGATCTTAATCCATGGACAATACAAATCCAATGGCTCACATTGATTTGTGTTTCTTTTAATAGCCAAGATTTTGTTGTAAAAACAAAACAACAATTAATTTAATTAGATCAAATAAATATTGATAAATCAATATAAATCAATCCTAAAATTAAATCAATCAAACATGGAGATTATGGAATGAAGATTGCCTCATTCCGTAATATGGGAGTTGGTGGCAATCACATGTAATCTCATGAGATTACATTATTCCAAGGAAATTTACAAGATTTCCAACAACACTTGTTGTAAATTATTCTACAAAAATATTTCATAATTATTTTGTTAATATTACAATCTTGCCATTGGAAAATTGTGAATTACATTCTCAACCCAAAATAAAATGTGAATTACATTTACAATTAATTGTCCAATGTGAATCCAATTCACATCAACATTTAATTAACAAATATAAATTACAAATAGCTCTTTCTTATATATTATAAATCACATTTATATTACATATGATCAATATGAATAGTCCTATCTACACTATTCATATACAAAATAATTAACATTTAATAATCTTGGATCTCTATTCTCGTGTGCCCATATAATATGAATCGAATTCACATTATTCTCATCTTTGATAATTAAATCACATTGATTTATGTATGATAACTCTCTTTATAATATGAATCAAATTCATATTATTTATGATAATTAAATCACATTCAATTATCAATTTTCTCAATGCTTGGATACCTAATATCAACAATTATCCTGAACTCTTTCAAGGATAATGCGCTTTCTCCGTGGATACTTGGAGATAAGGACTGGACGATTGTATTGTTCCACGTATAGCGACTTGGATACTGAGATCACATATCAAATCCAAATCTTGCGGACCTCTCATAGATGCTTCATAAATCAAGACCGCAAATCTAATCATCTCATTTGTATCTGAATCACATTCAGATCACATTCCAACATTTGGACTAAGATCATATTACTTCTCGACTAAGAGGAGTCACTAAGATCCAAACTCGTTTCATCACTCCCTAGGAATGAAAGCGTCATGGCTATATAATCCTTTATTATTATATCACTTTCAGGTATTCCCAATACATGTATATCCTGCATACTGGAAGATCCAGAATAAATCCGAAGTATTAGATCAATTTTATACTGTCTACTTCATGATTTTATCTTCAAGTATCTCATTTGATCATTGGGAGTCGGTGTCCATCATATACTTTCTAAAGGCTTATATCATAGCTAGATCTTGATCATATACTTTTCAAAAGTATATATCAAACCTACAAATTCAGTTAAGCTTCCAAAGCGAGACGACCGTGCACGGAATTTGATTCTTACTAATATCTCATGAGTGAGCTCATGTCTTTCGGTTCAATAATGAACCTGTATGATCCCTTTGAGAGATAATATTACTCATATGCCCTTACATGCACACCAGTGTGCCGATGTATAGACCTTGATTAGGTCATCAAGCTATAGGTCTGCCAAATGTACATAGTCAGACATATAGTAACACATCTGTCTCCGGTCAGAGCATGCATGCCTATATCATGACATCATACGACATAGGGCTTTGGTTATCTCGATCTCGTTAAGTCAACTCTTTGATCTAACTTATCTAATACCTTCGAATCTCTATTCCTATGTAGATGACCTGCATTAAGAGTCCAGTTAGATATCAGCCTTCAAAGAGAGGATTGTCATCTCCTCCTCAGGCTGGAGATCATCTTTTGATAATCATTTGACGGTGCTCGATGAGTCCTCAATCTAACTCTTTAGATGTTCATCCAAGCACCAGCCTCTATGATTCAATTATAGAATCAACAGCTATATGATTACTAAGATGGCTATGGTACATATCTCTAATTATATTAAGAGACCTATTTTGCAAATTAGTTATTATTCATTTCAGATCAGGGAATGATAATCACAATAACATTTATTGCATAATGGCTCATCGTGGGCTTCGCATGTCCAACAATCTCCCACTAGCCCAAAGATCCATTAATGGGTTAATCTTTAAACCCGCACTCATGTGACAATCATAGGCTATTTAGAAAAATAGCTAGGTAAGCTGATCAGTCACTCTGTTCTCAAAAGACTATGCTAAGTCCTTTTACGACACCTGTATATCTAATAGTAACAGTGCTCGCATCCAATGCGAAAGTTGCATCTTATGCAATCAATACTCAATTTTATCAATTATAGTATCCTTGAAACTATAGCTCAATAATTATTATAACCAGTATTCTCATAATTCTTATCAGAATACCTTTATTTATGTAGATCTTTATCTACTAAGGTATCTGCAATTAAGACCTTTTTATATCTATGTCTATAAAGTCTTAATCTATTAAAGATAAGACTTAGAGATCATTATGTCGAAAGTTTTGTCCTCATTGAAGATATTGTTATTACCGTAATAGTAGGATTAGTAACAGTTTACTACTTCCATTGCATGGCAGAAATCTGGCTTTTGTACACATCTAGCATACACCTGACTTCTCATAACTTATGCACCAGGAAAAGCAGATTTAGCATTCACTTTATCAACTTTTTGAGGTGTTATCCCCTCAGATAGGTCAGTACTATATCTTAAGAGATGGAAGCCTTTCTTGGAATTTTCCAGAAGATGGAACATATTCAAGGCGTATCACAAATGTGACGGTCCCAATACCCTCTTCTCTTTACTTCTGAACACCTAGAGGTATCCTTGAGATCATATCTCAAGGTATGGAATAGCCAGACTATAAAACACTCATTATCATCCTTATATCATTCAAATGATTAGGATATTATCTATATTTAGCATGCTGAACACAAAGGCACTCCCACTAAGCTTCATATGGTTCATCAAGATATTGTCTGAAATTATAACGTTTATAATTTCATCAAATCTTATGGTTCAACTACAAGATGCTTATGTGAGCCTATAGACGGAGTTCTTTAGCTTGCATGCCCTCATCCATGAAGTCCTGGGGCTATTTCATGTGAATATCCTCAGGGAGGTATTCATAGAGGAATGCAATCTTAACTTCCATCTTGAAGATGTCAAAGTCAAGTTGTGTAGCTATAGTTAGCAATAATCTAATGAGTTTAAGCATGGTCACTAGAAAGCAAGTCTCATCGCAATCGATGTCTTCTCTTCGATGTGTATCTTGTGTATATGAACCGTACTTTGAAGGTCTCTACCTTCTCATCAGATTTCCTCTTTCTCTTAAAGATCCATTTACACCTTTATGGGTCTTACCCATATAGGTGGATCTTGGAGGGTCCATATACAATATTTGTATATGAAGTCTACTTTAGACTTTATTTCTAACTTCCATCTTTCCATGTCATGATCCTCATAAGCTTCATCACATGAAGATAATTGCCAGATTTAACTACACATGGAACATATCCTTAAACTCATTTGAAGAGGTATTACTGTTCCATCTTTAATTGTCCTTTTAGTTTCAGATTTCAGGAGACTCGTTATCAGCTCAAGATTAAATGAGTTCCTTTACTTCATCTTGATTCTCAAGAGAGTCATCCTTAAGAATCACATTCTCATAGATGAGATCTTTTAAGAATCTAAAGGTCATAGAGTTGGTATCCAATACCATCCTTTATTTTCTTAATGAAGTAGCACTCTCTAGTGCTAGATTCCAGCTTACTAGCATGAAATCTTATTAAGGATATATATTGTAGTCTCTACTACAAATATACCTTGGAAACTAAGAGGTAATTATGCTAAGATTCATCGTTGATCAAATCATGTCACACATGATCAATTGTATCTCCCTATAACTCTATTGAGTTTAGGTTTATTAAGAAGAATGAGAAAGGAATGATATTCCTTTCTCCATAAGGTATTCCATGAATTCATCTAATACATTTCTTCTTCCTTCAAACCTTGGTTCTATACCAAAAAAATTGTGAAATCTTTACCATTTCAAAGCTTTCTAAGGTGAAGGGAAGAAATCTCAAATCATAAATAATCATCCAATGATATCACATACCATCAATGTTTATCATGATATAGATGATCCACAAGCATCAATATGCATGAGATCTTTAATACCTTGACATCTTACACCATTCTCATAGAAGGGTATATTGGATATTTTACTTTGAATACAATATTCATAAGTATGTAAGTTTTGAAATCTTAGACATTCTAAAATTTCATCTCTTACTAGTCTATTGATCTCATCAATAGACATATGTCCAATGTTTGATGCCAGATCATTGTCAAATGATCTTCATCCTCCTATTGATCTTTAAAGGATTAATTTTCTGTATTAGAAATCTTAATGAACTATTCAATAATTTTCTAATTTAGTAGAGTCCTATAGATGTCAGATAAATATCTGAAATATATCCATCATAACTCTTTATGGTAGGTATATTCCAGAATTCATGTTTATTTCCAACACTTAGAAATAAACGATGAGTGTATTCTAATATCTAGGTCATAGCGATATTCTCTAAGACTAAGGAATCTCCCACTGAAAATATGAAGTCTGTCTATCCAATAGAGATTGTTGCAACCATTGCATATCCATGGATGGCTATTAAACCTGAAGATCAAATTCCAGTCTTCTAATACATATGTAATCAATTGCAAGTATTATTAGAATAATGAGATATAATTAATAGACTTTGATCTTATCAAATAAGAAAGTCAATTTTAATGATTCTATGTAGATGTAGATTATTTCGATGCACTATCGGAATCCTTCTCTAAGGATTCTAGATAGACTTGATAGTCATACTATCAACACATCAGCTTATTACAGTATTGGCATTCATCCAACATGGTCTGACTCATGCTTCCACTGTGCTCCCTTCATCTATATACAACCTTTACTTAAGACAAGGAATCTCTTATGTTGAACTCAAAAGAATTCAGTATAAGAACATTTCGACATATGTACATACTTCATTCAATTCATACAATGTAAATATTATGAAGCTTCATGAATGACTAAAGTACAGATATTAGAATGATGACACATCATATCTACATCCTATTAACGCAAAAAATCATTGGTTCAGGTAGGTAATCAAACCTTTTGAATACATCATCTTTATAGAGCTACCATTCTGCATGATGCAGTGAACCATGTCATTCATGATTAAATGTTGAGAGCACATATTCATGCCAAAACATCTTTTTAGATTTTATAAGGATTATTTGACGATTATTATCATCATCGACATATCATTTCCAAGGTACATTCTAGGAGATCAAGACTATAAAGCCACACAAACCCTAAGATTTAGTCCTATTGTCTATTTAATTGTCATTCCTCATTCATTTGAGGAAACTTGCATATTACAACCACATATATGTGTTCAACTGCAAGTACGTTTGATCATGTATCCTATCCACAATATTTTATTGGTTATTATTGAATATAGTATTGAGTGGGTTTAATGAAGGATTATCTTAAATAAGAAATCTGCATAAGTGTATATATATTATGAGATTAATGGGGCTGCCCCCGCGCCATTTTCGATATTTTTTTATTTTTTTGAAAAATATCACCATGTATATCCATCCCTATATCCGTCCTACATGTTGTTCGAATTTCGTCAGAAACAAAGACTCCTACGACCTCCATCCAGACAGTCATTTTTTAACGGTAACAGGATTTGTTAAATCGACACCATCTCAATGGAGGCCGTAAGAGTCTCTGTTTCTGATGAAATTCGAATGACATATAGGACGGGATATAGGGATGAATATACATGGTTTTATTTTTCAAAAAAATAAAAAATACCGAAATAAGGGGGCAGCCCCATTAAATCTATATATTATATATACAAATTTTACTTTGATTTAGGAGTTTTTTATATCAAAGTTGTATTGCCTTGTCAACACTGAAAGTTCCTTCCCTTAATCACTTTCAATGTAAGAGATATACTTACCATTATAATTCAAGAAAGATATGAGATCTTTCTTATCTTTGTTATATATCAATAATATGAGAACCTGTAACTCGAATAAAAAACGGGAACACATTCTGCCTTGCAAGTCCAACTTGCATTTCCCAATTTGGTCTTTAACACCCAGGCCCACCACTTCCAAGGTGATGTTGACCTGTCATTAATTGAACCAACCGTCAACAGGATAAGCACTCGCTATGGGCAATCCAATATCACCCCAATAATATGAGGACTCGATATTGTGTTCATTACGCATACGTCCTTACTCTTTCGAGAAGCACAAAGATCGATCCAGATGCGCTTGCATACATAAGCTGTCACTTCGAACATGTGTCTCCTACATACAATCACTGACGATGGAACCCTTCGCCTTGATGGGAGACCATAGATGTCACTTATGTGATCCTCCATATCATATTCAAATTCTAATTAATTATTATGAACCATATTTATATAATTAACTATTGCAAGGTAATATAACTATATTCATAATAGAGTATTTTAATTCTAATTGGATTCTGATTAATCTAATTACATTAAATTAATGATCCAATTAATATCCAACAAACATTCTTTATTGTTACTTGAAATATGGTATTATATCAAATACGTATCATTCGAATTTTAATAATTAGAAAAATACACAGTGGTCTCTCCTGCATTATCGAGTCCCTACCCGATGTCATAGCCACTACCGACGGAAGCAGGACAGATCGCACACGGTACAACCCGCTACCCCAACGCTCCCCGACTAGACACCATATCCACTTCAGGAAAGGATAATACCAAATTGATCATTGTGTACTTGAGATGATAATCGGTTTTTCAACCGAAGTTATACCATATAATAATAATCAAAATATTTTTTATTAACATTATAAGGAAATTTGCTAAACAAATCCCCAATCATATTCAAGTAACATTGTTTGTTGGAATGTAGATCATGTAGCCAATTTGTGATCTATATCATATCTATCAATTATTGGTTAAGGCAATGTCATTTAAAAAAATAATTATCATAAAATAAATCACAAATATTTATCCATAATTATTCTAGGAAATTAATCAATTTAATTTCACTAATTGATTAAATGGCAATCACAAGGTTCTTGATTAAGAAAGTAATTTTCAGCAGTGGCCCTAACTAAAATTAGCATATCTCAATCAATTTAAATCCAAATTAAGCAAAATAAGTTTTCAAAGTTTGTTAAGTTTATTTAAAACACAATTTATGTGATTTACATGCATTTCGAGGCTTTTCAAAACCGCAATTAACTAGTTAATTACGTTAAGATTCGCAGTCCCCGGAACAGTGGATACATGTTCACTAAAATGATCATAACTTGAGCAAACAGATTGGAAATCATGCAAACTCAGATCCTACGATTTCCTTATTTAATGGGGAACAAAATCTAAGTGTTATTTTTGTGTTTAAACAATATAAACATGGCCGAAAATAAGCACAAAACAGAGATGCGAAAATGAAATGCGAGAAAACTTTCGCAAACCCTAATGAACTCAAGTCGTCCTAGGTTTATGGACCGCATCCAAAACCTTTAACCTGGCTCTGATACCACTTGAAGGATATGGTAAGATCCTTAAGCGCATCACGAAAGCATGAAGATCTCATCGTATGCGATCGGGAACGACTTGTCACACTAGTTGCTCGATGTAGCGGAAATTAAATTTTTCATGTGACGGAACCACATGATACAAGAACACTTCTCGGATCGTTTCGTCTAAACCACAAACAACTAATAGGATTACCTATTGAAGCGTGGTTGCGATCGAGCCTCTAAAAGAAGAAACCTCATGTCTCAAGTCCGATCCGACGGAGGAGACGCTTGCGAGCGCGTTGATGAAACAAGTGTTCCTCGCAATCCATGTTGATGATCCAAGTGACGAATCTCCTGATCTCGTCAAACGAGATACAACGTCTTCTTCATGAGCAAGGCTCGTCGAAGGAGACGTATATCCACGAGCAAACGATTGGGCAGCATATCGACGATGTTGCGATGATGGAGATTCTCTCTAGGGCTTCCACGGTGGACTACCATTTGAGAGAGAGAGAGAAAGAGAGAGAGAGAGAGATGGCATGTAGAGAGAAAGAGAGAGAGCTTTCTGTTCTCATGTTGTATTGTCTAAAGAAGAGCAAAGGAGGTGCATCTCCTTTTATAATATTTTACGATCCATGGATCTCAATCCATAGACAACACAACTCCAATGGCTCACATTGATTTGTGATTCTTTTAGTGGCCAAGATTTTGTTGTAAAAACACAACAACAATTAATTTAATTTAATTAAATATATATTGATAGATCAATAGAAATCAATCCTAAAATTAAATCAATCAAACATGGAGATTATGGAATGAAGATTGCCTCCTTCGATAATATGGGAGTTGGTGGCAATCTCATGTAATCTCATGAGATTACATTATTCCATGGAAATCTCCAAGATTTCCAACAACACTTGTTGTAAATTATTCTGCAAAAATAATTCATAATTATTTTATGAATATTACAATCTTGCCATTGGAAAATTGTCAACCCAAAATAAAATGTGAATTACATTTTCAATTAATTGTCCAATGTGAATCCAATTCACATCAACATTTAACTAACAAATGTAAATTACAAACAACTCTCTTTTATATATTATAAATCACATTTATAATATATATGATTAATATGGATAGTCCTTTCGACACTATTCATATACATGATAATTAACATTTAATAATCTTGGATCTCTATTCTCATGTGCCCATATAATATGAATCACATTCACATTATTCTCATCTTTGATATTTAAATCACATTTAATTATATTTGATAATTCTCTTTATAATATGAATCAAATTCATATTATTTATGATAATTAAATCACATTCAATTATCAATTTTATTAATGCTTGGATACATAATATCAACAATAAAATTATCCTGAACTCTTTCAAGGATAATGCGCTTTCTCTGCGGATACTTGGAGATAAGGAAAGAGTGATTGTATTGTTTCACGTATAGTGACTTGGATATTGAGATCACATCTCAAATCCAGATCTTGTGGACCTCTCATAGATGCTTGATTAAATCAAGATCGCAAATCTAATCTTCTCATTTGTATATGAATCACATTCAGATCACAGTCCAATATTTGGACTAAGATCGTATTACTTCTCTACTGAGAGGAGTCGCTAAAACCCAAACCCGTTTCATCACTCCCTAAGAATGGAAGCGTCATGGTTATACAATCGTTTATGATTACATCACCCTCATGTATTCCCAATACCTGTACATCCTGCATACTGGAAGACCTAGAATAAGCCTGAAGTATTAGATCAATTTTATACTGTCTACTTCATGGTTTTATCTTTAAGTTTCTCATTTGATCATTGGGAGTCGGTATCGATCATATACTTTCCAAAAGCATATATCATACCGAGGTCTTATTCATATACTTTCCATAAGTATATATTAAACCTACAAATTCATTCAAGCTTCCATAGCGAGACGACCGTGCACGAAATTTGATTCTTCCTAATATCTCATGAGTGAACTCATGTCTTCTTGTTCAGTAATGAACTTGTATGATCCCTTTGAGAGATCGTATTACTCATATGCCATTACATGCACACCAACGTGCAGGTGTATAGTCCTTGATTAGGTCATCAACCTATTGATCTACCAAATGTACATACTCAGACATATAGTAACATTTATGTCTCTGGTCAGATGATGCATGCCTATATCATGACATCATACGACATAGGGCTTTGGTATCTCGATCTCGTTAAGTCAGCTCTTTGACCTAACTTATCTAACACCTCTGAATCTATATTCCTATGTAGAGGAACTGCATCAAGAGGTCAGTTAGATATCAGCCTTCAGAGATAGGATTGCCATATCCTCCTCAGCTGGAGATCATCTCTTGATAACCATTTGACGGTGCTCGATGAGTCCTCAATCTAACTCTTTAGATATTCATCCAAGTACCGGCCTCTATGATTCAATAATTGAATCAACAACTGTATGATTACTAAGATGCCTATGGTACATAACCCTAATTGTACTAAGGGACCTATTATGCAAATTCGTTATTCTTCATTTCAGGTCAGTGAATGATATTCACAATAATATTTATTGCATAATGGCTCGTCGTGGGCTCGCATGTCCAACATTGATATCATCGAGTACGTCCTTAAGACCTGAGGGGGTCAGGGAGTACGAAAGGGTGGGGTCATTTGTGTTGCACATCTTTCTCCCCATACATTGAGTATCGGGGAAACCCACCCCGATTCTATCTTCCTTATTAGTGACCTTTCTCATCAATGTGGGACACATTTCTCGACCTTCGGGTAATTTATCTGGATGGTCAAATAGATTGTTCACAAACACACAGACTTAGTAGCATTAAAGTGCCGTTCTTTGTGTCAGCCTTGCACTGATGGGGCCAGTCTATTAGTAACCTGACAGACTGGAGATGAGATTATATATTATGGTCTACAGAGACTATGGACTTACACACCCTCCCTTTCCCAAAATGGGATCGACCTCTCCCTATGCAAAAAAATGGTAAGCAAGTATAAAGCCCAGGTTTAGCATTCTCAATATGCCAAATAAATCTCTCCATTGAAGATTCCATAAATAGTGAGCATTTCTTTATATAAATAGATATAATAGACAATCGGGACTCAAAATCATGGAGGATTTGCTATAGTTCACCTTTTATCCCTAATAATTACATTAGTAATTAAGGAGTCCACCTAGTGCCCAAGCTTCATGGGGGAAGCTTTCCGAACCAGTAGAGTCAGCAGATGGAGCTGGGAGGGGATGATGAATAAATTGTTTAGTTAATTCTCAAATCCAAATCATCCCCTGGACTGGGCCAGATGATGAAAGCATCATCCTTCTACAAATCAAACTTTCAACTAAATCTGAAAATAATTCTATAACAAACTTACGACAATTGCTGAAATTTGAAAAAAAAATAATTCACCCGAAAAAAATCAATCCAATGTGCAGACCCTTCTCACTTCTCCTCTTCTTCCTCGTCTACTTTATTATTTAAAAATATTTTTGAAGATTATAAAAACTTTGATATAATTTAGAGGCATTTATATATCCTCAAACTATTAGGAAGGTAAGGATAATCATTCCTATCGAGTCTGAGGGAGTACCTAACGTCTAGCCTGCCTTTTTTCGTCCCGTCCAAAAAAGGATGATAAATAGCATCTCGCCTCTCTTTCCCCTTTATATAGTTTGAATTTGCATGATACTAAGTCTGAGCCTTCTAGGCAATACAAGTGCTTGGTAGCCAAATTTCTCTATGTAACTATCACACCAAGGAAGGAGGAGGAAACTAGAGATAACAGCCTGGGATGTTATTTGGACACCCCCTCCCCAAATCAGCAATCAGTAGGAAAGTGCTAAGACATTCTTTGAAAAAAGCAGTAGCAGATTGACCTTCTTTTTCTTCTTCCTAAGAAGGATCATAAATAGCATATTGAGACTTATAGAACTATCTTGTACCTGGAAGTTTAGGTTAAGGGAAAGCATCTAACTGGGGTTTTGTTGGGATCTCAGATTGGACAAATTCTTCCTTGGATTAGAAGAAGTGCATCTTCAGAATGGAATCTTTGTATGCTCTTCCACATGGGCAAGAAAAAGGGAGGTCATAGCTAGTAGCACATGTGTCAACGGATTTTTTCTGAAAGTGAGGAGTCTAGAGTTCGTCAGAGGATTCAGACTGAGTTCAAGGGATAGGGTGTGTTGAAGTTCAAAATCAAGTGGAAAACCCAGAAGACTTCGTACGACTGCTCATCAGTCAACATGCTTGCTTTCTCTCAACTCTCATCTCCCAAATTTCGAGTAATGTGCCCCAATCATAGCACTTTTCTCTCTACTCTAAAGTCGTATCTAGGTCAGTTGTATTAGTAATTAGTGGGGAAAGCGCTACGAGTCAACATTCACAACAAACAACGGAGAAGGATTGGAAAGACAAACATTTCCTTGCTTTGAAAGCAACTTATTTATATTGTATAGTTGGTAGGCATATCCATAAGATAACCATTCATCTCCTCTTGTTTCACCATGATCTTTTGAGAAAGGCCCAAAAACGTGCAGTAGGCCTTACATGCAATTATATGTGACCCATATACAGAGGTGGCAGTTTTTATGTTTGAACTAAGAATATAGTCACCATTTTTTTCTCTTTTTTATTTATTTATCTAAGTTACGAGCCTACTTTCATGAAGAGTAAAATCGGTGACTCAGCATGACAACCCTACAAACTAAATCATAAGAAAGCTGAAAGTGATCCTCAATTGAGGTTGGGATTACCTTGAACAGACAAAGAGCCCCCCGTGAGCAGCTAAACATAGCATCTATAGGCACGCAACTGAGGCTTGTGAAGCTATAATTACATATTGCTATATAAAATCAAAGGTTGGATTCCCCCCAAAAATCCATACCTTTCATCTCATTATCGATTAGGGGTCTTGCGAGTACTTTCTTTCAGATATATATGAAAGAAGATCACACTACATAAAGATCTCATATTGACAAAGTGGACATTGGATCAGAATGATCAGACATGGAGATAGATTTGAGACTTGATAAGACAAATCATGCAGGCTTCATTTCCAACAAGACCCTCGATGGGATTCACACCTCCATTTACCGAACTCCTCCGCATTTAGCATCGACTTGGCTACTCTAACAACTTCTATTGGGGAACTTCTTTTCTCCTACAGTTATGCCAAAAGGAAAGTCAGTGTGTGATGTCCAACATCTGACCTAGGATAATAAGCTCATGAAAAGCAAAAGGTTTGTACTAGTCCCCCCCCCCCCCCACCGATGCACTACTACATCTGTCCCCTCATCCAATCCCCTAGCGATGGAAAAAGAGTTCATAGTCTAGTAAAAGCCCTAACTTTAATTGCTCCTGCACTTGAAGGCAATCAAGTTCTAGTTTCAAGTCAAATTAAGTGGTTGTCCGGAATTAGGATTGATGTAGGATAGATTGTTTAGGATACGGTTTGGGGATTTCATAATGGTTCTCATCTTTTTGCTCCTCCGTCGAGGAGAAATTCGTAAACTGAGTTTGAGAAAAAGTTGGCAGAAATGACTTCTGCAAAAAGACACTATTTCATCTTATGGGGAGTGATGGGAAAGCAATAGAGAACTACTGCCTTGGTCAAGCATTTCCAAAGTGAGTCAACCAGATGGGCAAGGAAGAATCCAAGGAGTTGAGTTCTGACTCAAAAGTCAAAACATGTCAGTCCTTCCCACTTTTAGGACTTCAGGGAAACATAAGAATGACGGGAGATCATTGGAATACCCATGTTAACCCAGTGGAAATACGGAATAAGAGATGGTAAGTTTACATGAATCATAGGATGAATATGAATATGTTGTGAGTTGTGGTACAATTGACAAAGCTTATAAGGATCATGGTGTAAAAATCATTTTTGCTAAATATCCATTGAGTTTCTTTTTTATTTAATCTCTAGAAAGGTCGTTCTATTCCACTTCTTGTAGGGCTGCTTCTATCAAAACCCCGCGGGGTTATATCGGCAAGCATCATGCATCATAAATATTACTTGGTGCACTTGATTATTAACCACCTTTGACCATTTAAGTTAATAACTGATTTTACGCTATTTGATCTATTGATTAATCCCAAAGTTCAATTCTTTTGCTTTCAAAGAACCAGACACAAACTACATCTACTCACAGCTCTCCACAGAACAATGTTGAATCAAATCCCTTCTCTCACCACATAAGATGCAAACACCTAAGGGGGAATGTGAAATGGAAGTCATAAACCTGTTGTGCACGAATGAATTTATGTGATATATAGAGCAATCAACATAAGTAAACCCCATCAACCTATGAGCAGCACTGAGTTAACGGTAGAAACAAAAAGAAACAACACAAACCCTAAGAAAAGAAAAGGATAAAGATAAGGAATCAATCCTATAACCATCCTGCAAGCAATCCCATTCTACTCACCTCACAAATGCTGCTGCCGATCCAGTGATGAAGAACCTCAGTTGCAGCGGAGAAAGCATAACAGGAGCTTTTGGACAGGATGTTCGGCAGAGATCCATGGGGTGGCTCTTTGGAGATTGCCGACTCAGCTACAGATGACGACAGGAGCAGGAACTTGCAAGACATTGACCGGGCTGCAATCTCGTCGAGGCATCTAGATGAGATGCAGCAGAGCTGGCTACTAGCTGGCCTTGGTGAGCAGCAGAAGAAGAAGGCAAAGAAGTACGTAGATCTTGGTTGCATCGTTGTGAGCCGTAAGCCATTCCTATGGGTCGTCGGGTTGGCCGCTGCCATTGGTCTCCTCGTTGGCCTCGTGATGCTTATCATAAAGATAATGCCTCACCAACACCCACCACTGCCTCCAGAGGACAATTACACAAAGGCACTTCACAAGGCTCTCATGTTCTTCAATGCACAGAGATGTAAGTAGTCATAACTTCAGTTGAAAATGTTAACCATCCATGCTTCAGAAGTTAAATCTTACCCACGATAATGCATCGACGACCATGAGCTGAATCTTTCTTTGTACAACTGTTGCAGCTGGACGGCTTCCAAAGCATAACAATGTCTCTTGGAGGGGCAACTCTGGCATGAAAGATGGTATCTCCAATAACACGGTGAACAAGAACTTGGTCGGGGGATACTATGATGCTGGTGATGCCATCAAGTTCCATTTTCCAATGTCCTTTGCAATGACTATGCTCAGCTGGAGTGTGATTGAATACAGAGCCAAGTATGAGGCCAAGGCAGAGCTTGACCACGTCAAGAGGATCATTAAGTGGGGGACTGATTATCTCCTTAAGACCTTCAACTCCACCGCCGATTCTATCGATCGGATTGCAGCACAGGTCAAAACGAATTGTATCTTGAAACCAATTTCTTTTTCCAAATCAATCGGGACAGAGGAACTGATCCACTTACCCACATTTCTGCTGACAGGTTGGATCTGGTGATGCTTCAAATGGACCTGAACCGAATGACCATTATTGCTGGGTGAGACCCGAAGATATTAATTATGAGCGGCCAGTGTATGAATGCCACGGTTGTTCAGATCTAGCAGGAGAGATGGCCGCTGCCCTGGCAGCTGCCTCCATAGTTTTCAAGAACAGCAAAACTTACTCAGAGAAGCTCGTCCATGGGGCGACAACCCTCTTCAAGTTTGCCAGGGATCAGAGAGGCAGGTACAGTCCACAAGGCACTGAGGCATCGGTCTTCTATAACTCAACTAGTTACTGGGATGAGTTTGTGTGGGGTGCGACATGGTTGTACTATGCCACAGGGAATAGCTCATACCTTCAGCTTGCGACAGCACCTGCTCTTGCAAAGCATGCAGGTGCCTTCTGGGGAGGCCCAGATTATGGTGTTTTCAGCTGGGACAACAAGCTTATTGGAGCACAAGTAAGCTGCCAAAAACCTATCAACTATGCTTGATACTTAATTTTGAATTTTAAAATCCCTTGGAAATATTATGAAGATACCAAAGCTTACAGGAATATTTAGACCTGAAAAAAATAGCAGTCCCAAATTTAGCCAATTTAAATTAAAATGTAACAGGGAGAAAATAGAGAATCAATTTTATGATTTACTTACCCCAAAAAAAGGGTAGAATAAAACAATGATAGAGAAAATCCGTGACTTACAGGAAAAACAAAATTATCTAAAAGCTGGTGATTGTTATTTTCCTATTAAGCATCTTAATTCACATTTCGCATAAAAATTGATACTGCATCTGTAGAGAACAAACTAAACACTAGGCATAGGTTTAATAGACAAACTTCATTTGAGTTGGCAATGAATGGAAAAAATGTGATTATGCGAGGTAACCCACAACAACAACAGAGTTTTCCTTTTATGATAAATTATGTGATTATTACCAATGAAGTACAGATCATGATTGTTGGACCCTTTTAAGAGTCTCCACAACCTTAGAGATTTCTCTAAACAAGATGGAATCCATGCGAACTCAGTCAGGGAAATACCTTCAGAAGTAATAAATAATGTTTCACGAATCTGCCAGGTTCTTCTCAGCAGGTTAAGATTATTCATAAGTCCTGGATACCCTTACGAAGAAATACTGAGGACATTCCACAACCAAACAAGCAATGTTATGTGTTCCTACTTGCCCATTTTCACATCTTTCAATCGAACAAGAGGTACGCATCTAAATCCTGTTTCTGAGATATATGACCATCTGAAGCATTGCACTTTAACTCGCTGTTATCTTTCTTAGGAGGCCTCATTCAGCTGAATCATGGGCGACCACAGCCTCTCCAATATGTCGTCAATGCAGCTTTCTTAGCTTCTCTTTTTAGTGACTACCTTGAAACAGCAGATACCCCAGGATGGTATTGTGGACCTAATTTTTATTCCACGGATATACTGAGGAACTTTGCTAAAAGCCAGGTACTTCTTTTATCTGCAATAAGACATTAATCAATTCAAAGACTACATGCTCAACTGATCAACCTGGATGTTCCCTCTTTTCATGTGCATGTCAGATTGATTACATCCTAGGCAACAATCCACAGAAAATGAGTTATATTGTAGGTTATGGAACCCGTTATCCCAAACATGTCCATCACCGAGGGGCTTCTATTCCAAATAATGGGATCCGATACAGCTGCAAAGGAGGATGGAAGTGGAGGGACACCACCAGGCCAAACCCACACATTCTTCTGGGAGCCATGGTTGCAGGTCCTGACGAGCACGACGGTTTCCATGATGTCCGCATGAACTACAATTATACAGAACCAACACTTGCAGGAAATGCAGGATTAATTGCCGCATTGGTGTCGTTATCTAGCATAACAAAGGGAATAGATAAAAACACCATATTCTCAGCTGTTCCACCAGTGTTTCTTGATGTTCCACCAGCAGCAGCTTGGAAATCTTGATAAAAGAAACATAAAGCTCAGCTGTCACTTCAGATATATCCAGAAATAACAAATGCAGTAGTTCTGAATATCAAATGCCAACCCAATAGAATTTTGAAGAAAAAAACGATGCCTGGAATAGAATGTAAGTTTCCACAAACTTGGTTGTATGACTTTACTACGGCTTTGAGACCATAAAATAGGAAAAATGATCTTTTGAAGTTCAATTTAAGCCATTGTGTTCTGCACATACCGGTTCCATGAGTTCAACAAGCTGCTTCCACATATCCATGTCATCTCCGATTCGCTTGATTTAGACCTTTCCGTCTGGCTATATGCTGTTCAAAATTCAGGATCATCCCAAAGCAAAGATATTTTCATGCTTGAACTCGTTTGTTTGAGAGATGTAGTTTCATTTATGTTCCTCGGGTGGAAAGCAGACCACAGAAAATTTCATCAAAGACACCTAACAGAAAAGCATAACTTAATGAATAATTGTCAATCTAGAAGAATAATGCATACAAGAAAATTCACAAACAATCATTGAGCTATGACATAATGATTTAAATATATATTCAAATAATCATAAATCTAAACCTGGCTCTGACCGAGGATAAATCATCCAAACAAAGATGAAGCAGAAGACTTGCCTGGTTAAAAAAGAGTTCAGAACCCACTCAATGGTCTTGTGGTAGTACGATGCGTCTACCACCCAAATGACCAGGATTCGAATCCCAAGAAGGCGTCCAGGACGAGGATTTAAACTACATTTGAGGATGAGCTCTATGAAGGACGAAATAATCCGAAATGGAGCGCAACTATGAACTGACATGAAGAAAAAAATCAGGCTGGCCTCTGTGGTATTGAGGCCATGTTGAGTCGTTGACCATGTATCGGGTTTGAAGGCCATGTTGCTCAGGTGGTGTTGAGAAGGCCTTGTTGGTACCATGTTTCTTGTAGAGGCTATACCTCATAAGTGTGTCATTGTGATATTTATCTTTGATCAATGAAAGGGGATATCTGGACCCCAAAATTAACGGGATTACTATTAGAAAAAAGAGCTCACCCTTTGACTACATCTCACACAGTCTACAAGTAAAACTCAGGAAAAAGCTCATTCATAGCAAAGCTCCTTTTTCAGTTTCAGGCTGGCCCCTGTGCGGTATTGAAGGCCATGTTGACCATGTGTCGGATTTGAAGACCATGCTGCCCAGGTGGTGTTGAGAAGGCCTTGTGGGTCATGTGTTTCTTGTAGAGGCTATGCCTCATAAGTGCGTCATTGTAATATCTATCTTTGATCGAAGAAAGGGGGATATCCGGACCCGAAATTACCGGGACTACTATTAGAAAAAGTTCATCCTTTGACTACATCCATCTATTTCCACATCCCACGCAGTCGATAGTCTACAAGTAAAACTCAGGAAAAAGCTCATTCATAGCAAAGCTCCTTTTAGTTTGGTAAGGAATGGGGCAAAGGATCTGAAGACAGTGCTAAAGAACTCATGAATCGACACCCCCATCTCCCAATTTCTGGGCGCAAAGCTATATTAGATTTATTAGTATTCCAGTTGCGCTGTCAGTAGTCCTACTCGTACAAGCATGTGAAGATGTGTGTCGATTAATTCAACTAGACTTTATTCTCTGACGGATAACTCAAGCTTACTATTTACTTAATCAAAATTATTAAACTTGAAAGAAGTACAGAGTTAACGAGTAAATACCAACTAGCCCTGCTCTTAACAGGAAAGGTTGGCCCTGATGATAATAACAGCACTATCCACAATATTCTCCACATGATACTTAGATATCCAAACATCACATCAACCGTGCTTTTACGTTTAACTCCCCAGTGCCAAAAATTATTTAGCACCATCCACGATATTCTCCACGTGATATCTAGACCATTCAAGACCAACATAGTGTTCCTTCTTTATCGCAAGACACAGACGCAATCATCAGCCGCAACCTTTCTACACCATGCACACATGCACAAACACCCACACCCAATCGTGTGCATGCAAACGGCTTTCGCGGCGTTGATAAAAATGATAAATTAATTTGGTGGATTTTTGGTAGAAGAACGAGATGGGTTGAGAAGAGAAATTGGAGGGGTTGAGAGGAAGAAAAACTCGTCGGTAACGAGGGATGGAAGAAGGAGAACCGTGGAGATCGCGTGGAGGGAGAGAGAGAAGGAGAGGGGATAAAATGAGATCAACTCAAATTTCAATTCATAATGGACTGTCTAAAACTGATGGACTACCCTCTCTTTATATAGGAGAGAGGGTTTACAAAAATAGTAAACAAATCAAATTAACAACTAATTTAATCCTAATTGACCTCTAACTAACTTAATTGGACTCTAACTTATTTAATTGACCAAAATTGCAATTAAACTCTACGAAATAAACGTTGAGATCACAGGTGATCCCAATTATTAAATTAGACCACTACGACCGCTAAAAACGTAAATAAAATTGATAATTATCTAATTAAATAAATGTGGCCCCATAATTTGGGGTCACGCTGCATCAGGATTTCAATCACATTAGAGAGTACCCAACTAGGGTTTCTTTTCCCTTTGAGATATCGCAACTGCAGCATCGAGATGGGAGTTGCTGGCAATGCGGGCATCGTGTAGAACGGCGGCGATGAGCTCGACTCGCAGTGCTGGCGTGGGGCTGGGAGGAGCCATGCGTACCTCGTGGTGCTGACACGTGGGCTGGCAGGCTATTGGGGCCAGTGCTTCGACAATGTTGGCGGCGAAGTTGAGAACATCGACTGTGGCAACAGCGGGATGGCAATTGCTGGGGTCGGGGGAAACGCATGCGGCAACGGCGACGAATTGCGGCATCCACACGAGCAATGTCGGCAACGCATGATCACACAAATGTGGTGTCGACGAGGGTGACGCAAGTTGTATGCAAGGAGGTGCATAGGTCCGCATAAGCCTGGAGGTCAACGGCGATGAAGGAGCCTGTTACGCGCATAGGGCCAGCTTCGACTACAGTTGTAGATTTGAGGGCTTGGAGCTTCCTGATGTTGGTGTTGCGTTGGAGTTGGCGGGAGTGGAGGATGGGGATCCGCTCGGACAACAGTTTCAAACACAGACAAATCGATGATTTCGTGTTCTTCCTCGTGGAGATTTTCGTCAACGACAGGGCTCGAGTCTTCGTCTTCTTTTTGTGTTGGGAATGTATCAATAAAATCTCTATCTCGAATGAAAATACCTCCGTTTTCTAGGTCAAAATCGGGTTGAACAACATATACAACGTTATGATTTTTGTCGTTGAGTGATTTTTCCTCGATTAAAGTGTCCAACCATGGTCTGGTGGTAGTGCAGTGTGCTTACCACCCAAATGTCCAGGGTACAAATCCCACCATTGCATGAGTTTCGTTAGGTAGTCGACAGCTAGCGTAAAAAATAGTCGAATCTTTCAACATGGATTTGAGCAAGAATCCATATAGCTGACCCTACTTATAGTGAGAGAAGGCTTCGTCATTTTTTTAATGTATCCAACCATGCTTGAACTTTGACACTTGGTAAGAGGCGATGCTTGAACTTTTGTTGACGTGAATGCGCATGCGAGCCATGAGAGAGAAGACTCGGATCAAACTTCAATCGCTAATACTCGATCGGATCGTCAAATCGTAAAAACGATTCGGTCGCCATGCTCTGATATCAAATGGTGCAAATAAAATATCCAAGGGTGGGAAATAGTTGTTAGGTGGAAGAAATTTAGAGAGGAGAAGAAAGAAGAGAACACACCGGTTACGCGAGGTTTGGAGATGAATCATGAAGACCATGTTGAGAGAGAGAAAGAGAGATGGAGATAAACTCAAATTTTCATATAATCTGAACTGTTTCTCACACATGCCTACCATCCCCTTTATATAGGAGGGGAGGAATTATAAAATAGATTGAAATTCGAATTCAAATAAAATCCTAATCGATCTTAATTGACTCTAACTGATTCTAATTGGCTCTTAACTAATCTTATCTATAAAAAATGTTGAGATTACAATCTCAATTTATTTAGATAAAATAAGCAAACTAATTAAAATAACTAATTACGGACGGAAATCTCTAATTTGAAAAATCCTCAAATCAACAATCTTCGTCAATTTGGGTTGCCCTATTGATTTGGTAATAATTGCATCACACGCACACCTGCAAGTAGACACATGCCCTCACATAGGCGAACATGTGCTTGCACAAGCACATGTATACATACATGCATATCTGCATATATACATGGATGATCACTAATTTGGTTGATCATCCTTTTCTAAAACATGATCTACAATAATGCAAAGGAGGAAAAGATCACCCGAGAAACCATAACTCAAATATATTCACATATCTCATAGGATAACAGACACGAGAAAATAAGTGAATAACTTCCTCTATATTGGCCACACAAAGAACTTTGTGTTTCACGGTGGAGAGCGTTTGGTCATTTACATCTATGTAACCGGCCTTTTACATCTCAGCAGCCACATTAAGGACTTGGCAAGACATGTCTCCATATTGTAAAGCCCCCCTTACTGCCTAAGGCAGCACAAGATAAAAATGTGCCTATAAAGCATATTATACATCAAGGAAATCAGATGTAGTAATAATAATCAAAAAGCAAATGTTCACATTGGTTTTCAACTAGGAAAGGAAAACATGAACCTAGCTACCAACTAGCAAACTGCTTCTAAACTACCATAGTCTAAGACTGACTTCAAGGTTCGTAAGCCACATGCTCAACTAGCTCGGAATCGACAAACGTCTCAAACACATTATACCCCTTGCTCAATTGACACCCTCCTCATTCAAGTCAACGGGAAAAGGCACGACTTGATGAGAGACATCATTCGACTCGACAAACAGGAAGAAGTGCAGAAGTACCGACGACTCGCTACACCCCCACTACATGGTAGGGTGGGACCATCCTGCCACGGGACCTGCGAGACCTGCGAGACCATCTTCCCCATGCACTATATAAGGATATTCCACATAGAAAGATATAGAACAAGATTCCTCCAGATTGCATAGTTCTAGCATTCCCAAGATCCAAACAAGGCGCTGTTTGACACAGATAGCATGTTCATGCTTGGGTAAAGTTTCTATTTACTGGATTTAATCCCACTTTTTATGCCATTCAGAAAAAAGTGATTGTTATTTAGAGAAGCATTGAAGAAAGGTGATGAAATGAGGAATCTCAAAATATTGCGATAACAACAACAGTCACCCTGATAAGACCCAGGCCTAACCAACTGAACTTACCATTCCACAAGTTAGACAGAATGGGTAATTTACTATCTATCTTGGTGACATTCAGTGTTAAATACTGAAATAATCAGGACACAACAAAGCCTTTCCTCATATTAAGTAGGATCGACTACATGGATTTTTCGCCTCTATTCAGATCTATTTTGGGCCATTCTCGGATTTAGATCAAAGTAATTAAAATCCCTTCATTAAGTTCGAGAATGAAGCTCGAGCATCTCACAGGTCCGTGCCATTTAGACTATAGACAATCCTCAAGTCCTACCTCCCAGGTTGAACTAGGACCGGGTATGAATTCCAAGGCTTCTCTGTTAGCCTTCGATAGTTGACTATCTTCCCATGGAATGGCGCATTCTTTTTTTGTTCAAGTCGATAGTCTCCTTCCAGCACATCTTGTGCCTTTCTCGCACACTCTTAGCCGGCTGAACATCTCAAATCCCACACCTTCTAATGGGTGCATCTGTAGGCCTCCTTTGCAAATAGCCAAACCACCTTAAGTGGTTCTTTATCATCTTATCTGCATTCGGAGCTACTGATGAATCCCTCTTGTATCATCATTATTCTTTATTTTTATCCTCGATTAATAAGAATTGCTTGAGAAATCTTCATTGATTCCGCAACTTTAAGAGTGAACCTATATGTGTATAATTAACCTATTTTGCTAACCTATTTTTATTGTATTTAATTACTAACTTTGTCTTTGATTTTATATTTTATAAAAAAACCTATAAAAATCAGATTAATTATTGTCTAATTGTTTTGGCTTTTAAAAGAAATTAAAAATAAAAAAATCTCAAAACCTCGAAAGCAATGTTTTTATCTCTTAAAGACATTCTCAAAAATTCTTTTGTACAAATGACCTCTTTTGGCTTTTTGTTCAACATGAAAGTTGTAGATCTCATCAAGATCTACAACTTTTATGTTTTAACTTTTCCTAATTCAATTTTAACTAATTCTTTTTTATTTTTCTTTATTTTGTCTTTACTGAATTTTCTGATGCAGCCATGTGGCGACCTCTGGGACGCCCACGTGGCCGCATCTCTCTCTACCACCCGGCGCTTATTCTGGCCGTTGGATTCGCGTCAATCAGCATCCATCACAGACATTCATGTCCGCTTCATTTTCAGTCGTCTGATGAGATTAGTGGATCTCATCGGAACCACCCACTTCCTCTCTCCTCACAACCACCCGATCTCCCTCCTATCCTACGACTCTCACCTCGCCATGTCACCTTTCCATTCCCAACCATCAGATCCCGCTCCAGAATCTATCAGGACCATCTACTCCCGCCGCTTTGCCAATCGTTGGATCAGATCATCTAATCTGGTTCAAACCCCTCAACCATGCCCTAATCAGAGCTGTTGGATTACAAGATCCAACGGCTCTGCCTCATCGTCCACCTCCCAATGTCTCCCGCTCCAGATGTTACACCCCACGACGCCATCGTCCCCTTCCTATTTTGGAGCCCACATCAGCCACTCTCTCCTCGTCATAAAGTCACCACCACGTAGCCCTCTTTTTCTACATCCTCACCAACCCATCAATAGCCCCCGATGTAGCTCCACACCATCAAGACCTCTAATTCAAAATGCCCCAAAACCCTAGTAATGACAACTTCCTCCACCTATTAAAACCCTCCTCCGCCTCCATTAACCCCCATCCACCATCCAAGAGGCTACGGTCTAGCTTCTTCCGCCCTCCGATGACAGCAGAGGGTGGCAATGGTGAGACGTCATTGGCAGCAAGCCCTTGGTGTGATCCATGGCCCTCTGGCCATGTAGCGGTCGCCCCAGGCACTGTTGAGCACCCCGTTGTGGCTGTGCGGGTCGTGCGACGATCGGAGCGACGTTCGTCGCTCAGCACAAGCTCCCGCTCTGCCCGACAAACAACTCTGATCTGGTAACCTTCTTCCACTCGTGTTTCTCTTAATTTTCTCGACACTCACACAGCATCTCCCACTCAAACCACCCATCAGCTTCACCACACCGTCCGCATCCTCGTGCTACCCTCCGTCATCTTCTTCCTTCTCCAAAACCCTATCCTTGCTCCGACCCATCTCCTCTTCAGCTTGCCAGAGATGGAGCCCATGCCCTCCACCTTCTCCACCATGCACAGGGCCTCACTCACATTACTCATGCATGCACCGCAATCTGAACCGCCTCGACGTCAGCTCAGTCGCTCATTGGGGGCCATCTCCAGTTACCCTAGTGTCTTCGCCTCCGATCAGCCACCCTCTCCAGGTGGTCGTGGTGCTTCGGGCACCTTCCACGAGCATGGGGAAACTCAAAGGAGCACGGACGGACTCGCCTGAGCTCCAACTACGTTGTCGCTCCTCCGGTAGAGACGAATAGCAGGTGCCATTGGATGGTGTCTCTTGGCGGCCATCCAACGGCCCTGATGGATCCACGTAGCGCCTACCGAGCCTGCAGCCACAGAGACCCGAGCCAAGCACCGAGCCAAGAACTGAAGCTCCAGGAGAAGCCACATAGCCTGAAGCTAAGCCATTTTCCGAGCTTGGCCCCTCGCGTGTCATGTACGTGATTAGTTGGGATATTTGCAGAAACCACCCGGGGTTTTCGGAATTACATCCAAGTCCAGGCATGCGTGTACCATGTGCATGCATGGACATATTGCAAAAGGACCCTATCGGTTTGTCATATTTACAGAAGGGCCCCTGCGTGCAAAGGGTTATTTCCAGAAGGGACCCATCGGTTTTGTCAAATTGCAAATAAGTCCCTCCATGGGCCTATTTGTGATTATTTATCTTTTATCTCCTTGCATTTTTATTGCATTTATGCCCCTTGTATTGTTTCTTTAATATCTTGAGCATTTTAAGGCCGAATTGCATGATTTCAGTGTCGTTTTGAAGCTTACTTGATTATCTATCTTTTTTGATTAAATGTTAGGTATTAATGGCATCTATTCAACCATCTAAAATGAACAGCTTTTTCTTAGACTTCTTTATTTCTAGTTTGATCTATAAATTCGGTAGTATTATTATTTACAGATATTTATTTATTTTTAAATTAATAAAAAATCACATAGAATCGCATATATCATGCATATGCTACCACAAACCGCTTATTCAGTATTCGGTGACCTGTTCGTACGCATACACATATCGCTTTCATGAACCTCACAATATACTATAGCATGATCATATTATAGAATAAGATTTCTAACTAAACCCTTCATCCAGATACCTTTCTTTGCAACTTCTGTCAAAGCCATGTACTCAACATCTGTGGTATATAAAGTACTAATAATTGTAAAGTAGCCATCCAACTAACGACAGAATTCCCCAAAGTGAAAACATAGCATGTCATTGATCTCTTCCCATCAACATCTGCAACATAGTCCAGATCTAAACATCCAGCAACCGAAGACTATGAATCACTTCTATGGACGAGGCCAATTTTGATATTCCTCTCAAATAGCTGAAAATCCATTTAATTGCACGCTGATGCTCCTTCCCTAGGTTACCATGAATCTGTTAACTCTCACAGCATAAGCAATATCTAGTCTTGTGCATACCTGATGAACCTCAGTTTCATCATCTTTATTTGTTATAATTAACCCCCTTGCTTAAGGTTTTGTCAATAAATTCCTGTTAGTGTCTAATAATTAATAGAGTCCTAAATAAATTAAAAACCACAAAAAAAATGGCAAAACGAAAATCTGTGGTATTTTTAACCTTAAAAATACCCTCCAAAATATTTCGAGCCCTTGTTTGATCTCTTTTCGAGTTTTGGTCAACATGAAACTTGTAGATCTCATCAAGATCTACAACTTTCATGTTTTGAGTTTTCTCAAATTCGGCCAATAGGGCCCTCAAAAATCAAAAAAATACAATCCTAATAATCTGGTTGGGCCACGTGGCCCAATCTGGGCGAGCCACGTGGCCCGCTCCCCTTGTACCATCCGCCTTCTTCTGGGACCGTTGGATCTTCTCCTGATCCAACGGTTGAATCTTTTCCACATCCGCTTCAAACCTCGGCCGTCCGATCTTCCACTCCCTCTCATCTAAACCGCACGTTAGCGCTCAGAACCAGAGCGTGCCACGTGGCGCGACATCCGCCCTTCGATCGCGCCCTGGATCTTCCATCACAGCCGCTCAACCCACTCGTTTCTCTCAGCCATCAGATCTCCCCAGCTTCCCATCAAGGCCATTCGTTCGCGTTGCTCCCTGTTCACGACACGTGGCACTTCCATCCGCCACCAATCGCACCCCCCTGATCTTCCATCTGAACCGTCTCTTCCTTGGACGCTTTTCAGCCTTCAGATCAGACTCAAGGATCCATCTCCACCGCTCGCCTCCGCCTGCCCATCCTCTTGACACGTGGTGCGATCACCGCTCTCCGATCGCACCGCCTCGGATCTGATCCTGACCGTCACTTCGCGCCTAACCCTGCACCGTTGGATCTCCAGATCCAACGGCCATGCACCATCGTCAACCTCCAGACCCCACGCTTTCCCACGATCCAGCGTTTGATGACCACTCACCCTTCCTATTTCCCTCACCACCTCAGCCATCATCTCACGACGCCAACCGTCCCACGGTCTTCCCCATTCCTCCACCTTCTCCGCGCCGCACTCCACTACCCACAACTTCCTCCCAGTCAGTCCATAATCCCCTCACAACCCACGACTATCAGCACCTACGCCACCGGCTTCCTCTTCAAAACCGCGCCTCCCCCCTCGAGTCCAAGCTGTCCACCTTTACGAGGAAGGGAGCCCAGCCCTCCTCCGCCTCCCCGTGACAGGGGGAGGCGGTGTGATCGAGCGATGACGACTTCCAGCCCGGTGAGACCCTCCGCCCCCGACGGCGGAGCTGCGGCGCCTCCTGGCGACCGCCCGAGCTGCATCAGGTGGCTGAAGATGTCCAGCGAAGACCCGAGCATCCGCCGTGATGCTCAGCCCAAGCCTCCGCTCCGCCAATCTCCGGTAAGCTTCTCTCCTTCCTCCTTTGTATTTTCTTTCAATTTCTTTTATTTAATCCGACCTCTCCGGCCACTCCCTCATTCCATGGATCATCTCATTCACTTCGCCACACCACCCCCTTCCTCGCGCTCATCTCCGACGTCCTCTTTCTCTTCCAGAACCTCTACACGCCCGACCCACCTCCTCCGCCATCCACGGCGGAGGAGCTCCGAGCTCCCATGTTCTACACGCCGCATGAGCTCCCATCTCGCTCACCTATGCACGCACGCACGCGATTATGCTTCGGCTATGCTCGACTAACGTGCAGGTCATCGAGAGCTTCATCGACCGGAGCTTGGATCGGAGCAAACTTCACCGACGTCGCAGCAGACCTCCGAGCCCCGGCGAGCCGCACCAGAGCTTCAGGATCTCCCCCGAGCTCGTCGCTTCATCGACGACCTATCCTGAGCTTCGGGGGAGGTCTACCGTGATCGAGAGAGAGAGGCGGAGGAGGAGCTCCTTCGCCGGAGCTCCAAAGGCGCCGCCAGCTGAAGCCCGAGGACGACGCACAGTTGCCGTTGGATGGTCCAACCCCAGCGACCATCCAACGGCCATGATAGATCCACATCGGCTTATTCCAGATGCCGTTGGATGCACTTGATCCAACGGCCACTATACGGCCACGTCATCGACTCCTCTAGCCGTGGGATGCATTAAATCCAATGGACCACGATGCAGCCACGTGGCGACACCAAATCTTCACCGAGCCTCCGCCACCGAGCCTCCTGGCTTGGATATTCCGAACCTCCACCGAGCCTGCATCGAACCTCGGACCGTCCAAGCCTATGCCGAAGCACCTCCCAAACCTCTGCCGAATCCGAGCCTCCGCCCGAGCCTGAGTAGCACGTGCAGCGCACGTGCTAATTGGGAATTTTGCAGAAATGCCCTCGAACTTCTCCATATTTGCAAAAAGGTCCCCGCGCTTTTGGGTAAATTACAGGGAAGGTTTCGCGCCTTATTTTTATTGCATTTCAGTCCTTTTCACGGACCTTTTTGTAGTTATCTTTTCATGTTTTCTTTCATTTATGCCCTTATCTTTGAACTTGAATATCTTGAGCTACATAGCTCCAATCAAGTTGATTTCAGTTTCGTTTTGAAGCTCTTCTCGTCCTCTTCACTATGGCATGGTTAAATTTCAGATTTGAAATTATGAACTGTGATGAATTATTTTAGTGCTTAAGTGCCTTGATCTCTTTAATTATTATGCTCACTGGTTTAATGAGAGTAGAATGCTTCTAAATGCTGACTCAATTCAACTTGCATTTTTTTTGCTATGGCTTAAGTAATTATTTGGGCATAATATTTGCTTTGCATGTCCATTCATTTGCCTTATAAAAATTGATAAAAAATGCATGTTTACTTCAATGCATTGTTGTGTTGTGTCTTTGCATGGTTTGACCTATATGATTCATTTCAACACTTGATTAAACAAACTTAAGTCCGATAAATAAGAGAGAGGCTCGTGTCCCTGAGTTCGACCTTGGTATCTTACCAAGTAAAAATAAAATTTTTGATCACCTCATTTTGATTTATCATGGCATATATCTAAACGAAGTGATCTTTTGACGACCGAATCGGCCCGACTACGATGACGATTACATGTGCTAAAAACACATTATTAAGGGTCGATTTTGCGGTTCGTCAAATGGCGCTGTTGCCGGGGACACGGCTCATTTCTTTTATTTTTTTGGATTTTTGTGTGTTTAATTTAGTGTTCCTTTTTATAGGTTAAATAGTCACATATTTTTGCATAGAAAATTTTTCTTTCTTATTTGATCTCTAACCATTGTTTCTGAGGCAGGGCCTTTGATGGATCAAGGAGGCGAGGAGCAGGACGTTCCCCGCTGCGAGGAGCCGCAGGAGCATGCTTGGAGCAAAGGAGGAAGAAAAGAAAAAAAATGTGTCGCATTTTTGTAGCATTTTATTTTTAATAATTCGTCTTTTACAGCGGTCTTCGATCGAAGACTCGCGATTGTAATCGAACGATTGTGGTTGTGTGGGGATCGTCCCCACTTGAGTGTCGACCTAGGACTAGGCACGCGGCTCTCCGAGCTCAATTTTTCATATTTTTTACGTGCTTGATCGTAGGTAGGACACACTCTAAATGAAGACGCACATAATCTCGCATCACTTAGCTAAAACTCATGAAGATTAATCACCGCTAAAAGATGCATGATTAGGTGCGGCTTTCTCGACTTGCATACATGTTGCATTTGATTTTCAAAACGGCCCCAGTTTTTTCGCGGCTTTTATCGTCAAATCACTGCATGATTTCTCGCTTAGCCTCGATCGCGGTTTCTTCGAATACATGTTTTTCTCGGCTTTCATTTCCTAGCTTGATCACCTAGGATTAATGGAAAATGGAATGAACGGTAGACGATGATTTCTTGATTTTGTGCTAAACTTAATTCAGTGATAACTTAAAAAAATTGGGACTGTTAATTGCAAGTCAACCAAAAATGGAGTAAAATTCGGTTTTGGGAGAGCAACACCCTCAGTTACGCGTTGGTTTTCATCTTACATTTTTTACCGCGTAATTATCTAAAGTTTTATCACCAATAAAACCGACAAAATAATCAACCAACCTTGGCTGGTTCCATGTGTGAGTTGGTGAAATTACGGGTTTGATTGCTTGATTGAGCCATAATTGTTGCAACACACACCCCAAAACCGTAGTCACTCCATTTCATCTCCAAGATTCAGCCATTCACTTGTAAATCCATCCCTCTTCTTCGTTCACCTTGGGTCTCTTCCAACATCAATCTTCATCTTTATACTTAGGCTAATCTCAGCCTAAGTATAGGGGGGACCCAAATCCCCGTGATTTTCTCTACTCATCTTTTCTTGCCTTTATATTTAGGTTATTTCTAACCTAAGTATAGGGGGAGAATCTCTTATCTCCCGTATATTCTTCCAGTTTTAAATGGACCTATGGACTCGTAATATCTAGTGCTATGAGGACATAGCAAAGTTTAAGGATAGGGGGGTATACCGTACATACAATTTATTTACTTTAGCTAATATCTGAAATTTTTGAAAAAAATTAAAAAAAATTTTGGCTAAGGTAAAATTCGTTGGATTAAGAGAACTCAAAAGATTTCACGGCTTTTCTAACTATGTTACACTATTTTGATAAAAATATTTTCGAAAATGATTTGAAAAAATGAGTTTTTTCTTGTTTTGAAAAATCTTTTTGAAAAATGTTTTGAAAATTCTTTATTCGTGTGACATGGTTTTGAAAATCTTTTATCAAGAAAAGTTGAGTCTAACCTGTGTTTTAACTCTAAAAACTAAAACCCATAAAAATGAGAAAAAAAATGTGTGTTTTTGAATGAAGAAGTTGGATTAGTCCTCTACTTACACTTTTCACCCAGGATCTGATTTGGTCAAGGAGACTTAGCTTTTTGAGGTCTTTGAGATTTGCGGTTAACCAGCCTTAACCATCAGGGTCATAGACTTAATCATCCACATTCCCCTAGGTCTCTAGATTTGCATGCTATATTCCATGCTTAGTCTCAGACAAAAAGAATATGATCAGCACATCACATGCACGACTGCGGTTTTGATTGAGATGAGTTGATTTTTCACCTAGGAGATTGGGATGAGGAAGTCGAATTCGGATTTGATCTAATGATGCTCGAGGATGGGATAAAATCTTTGGAGGCTTCAGGAAACCTGAGTGTCAGCAATATTAGCCAGTATGAGAACTTGATTCTTATACTAATCTCTTGACATTAACCTAAGTGCCTGGGTGTGAAAAATAAATAAAAATTGTTGATCAGTGTGCGCCAACTCTTGGTAAAAGCAGTGGAGCTAGCCAAAAATTATACAAATCAATGAAATTTCAAAGAAAAGCTCTCATTCCACAAAGTCAAATTATCAAAGAGCTTCCACCAAAGGCGAGCGCTCCCAAACTTTTTCAAAGTGGCCACTTGGACCACCGCTAATAGGACCAGGAGTCGGGCTTGCACCAAAAAAGGGCTCTGCATCGTAAATGCTACAAGTCTGGGTGTAGAAGGTACGATAGGTACTCAAAAAAGGCACACCCCGGTGTATTCCTAGGAAAACAAGTGCAGACGGCTCCAACTTCTCTTGACGGACGCACTGATCAACACAAAAAAAAAAGTGTTGCGTAAAAAGGCACTAGAGAGAATCCTTGTTCCAATGAGAGGGAGAGAAGAATTGACACAATCCCATGCCCTCCATTTTCTGGACTGCCATCCACATTTTCTAAGTCTGACAAACTAAAGAGACGGTAGACTGAATGCAAGATTGGATTTATTCCCTAGTGTTGAGGATTAGGTCCTTAGGAGATTTTCTCGGACCAAGATTTTGGGTGACGAATTGACTCTACTCTCAGAATTGCGGTCAACACTAAACTCATATCCTTTAGCTTATATGTACATCAGAGAGAGTCTAGAGAAGTAGAGGAATTGGAAGCCTTTCGATTAAGGCTGGGTTGAACTCTAAAATTTTGGATCTCTAAAGCCGAGTCGACTTGATCAGATCGGATCCTGTATTCACATGCACAAGGGGGTTAATCCAACTTAGTCATTCTTTTTGATGCTCGAGGACGAGCATAGTTTAAGTATAGGGGGGTGATGAACCTCAGTTTCATCATCTTTATTTGTTATAATTAACCCCCTTGCTTAAGGTTTTGTCAATAAATTCCTGTTAGTGTCTAATAATTAATAGAGTCCTAAATAAATTAAAAACCACAAAAAAAATGGCAAAACGAAAATCTGTGGTATTTTTAACCTTAAAAATACCCTCCAAAATATTTCGAGCCCTTGTTTGATCTCTTTTCGAGTTTTGGTCAACATGAAACTTGTAGATCTCATCAAGATCTACAACTTTCATGTTTTGAGTTTTCTCAAATTCGGCCAATAAGGCCCTCAAAAATCAAAAAAATACAATCCTAATAATCTGGTTGGGCCACGTGGCCCAATCTGGGCGAGCCACGTGGCCCGCTCCCCTTGTACCATCCGCCTTCTTCTGGGACCGTTGGATCTTCTCCTGATCCAACGGTTGAATCTTTTCCACATCCGCTTCAAACCTCGGCCGTCCGATCTTCCACTCCTTCTCATCTAAACCGCACGTTAGCGCTCAGAACCAGAGCGTGCCACGTGGCGCGACATCCGCCCTTCGATCGCGCCCTGGATCTTCCATCACAGCCGCTCAACCCACTCGTTTCTCTCAGCCATCAGATCTCCCCAGCTTCCCATCAAGGCCATTCGTTCGCGTTGCTCCCTGTTCACGACACGTGGCACTTCCATCCGCCACCAATCGCACCCCCCTGATCTTCCATCTGAACCGTCTCTTCCTTGGACGCTTTTCAGCCTTCAGATCAGACTCAAGGATCCATCTCCACCGCTCGCCTCCGCCTGCCCATCCTCTTGACACGTGGTGCGATCACCGCTCTCCGATCGCACCGCCTCGGATCTGATCCTGACCGTCACTTCGCGCCTAACCCTGCACCGTTGGATCTCCAGATCCAACGGCCATGCACCATCGTCAACCTCCAGACCCCACGCTTTCCCACGATCCAGCGTTCGATGACCACTCGCCCTTCCTATTTCCCTCACCACCTCAGCCATCATCTCACGACGCCAACCGTCCCACGGTCTTCCCCATTCCTCCACCTTCTCCGCGCCGCACTCCACTACCCACAACTTCCTCCCAGTCAGTCCATAATCCCCTCACAACCCACGACTATCAGCACCTACGCCACCGGCTTCCTCTTCAAAACCGCGCCTCCCCCCTCGAGTCCAAGCTGTCCACCTTTACGAGGAAGGGAGCCCAGCCCTCCTCCGCCTCCCCGTGACAGGGGGAGGCGGTGTGATCGAGCGATGACGACTTCCAGCCCGGTGAGACCCTCCGCCCCCGACGGCGGAGCTGCGGCGCCTCCTGGCGACCGCCCGAGCTGCATCAGGTGGCTGAAGATGTCCAGCGAAGACCCGAGCATCCGCCGTGATGCTCAGCCCAAGCCTCCGCTCCGCCAATCTCCGGTAAGCTTCTCTCCTTCCTCCTTTGTATTTTCTTTCAATTTCTTTTATTTAATCCGGCCTCTCCGGCCACTCCCTCATTCCATGGATCATCTCATTCACTTCGCCACACCACCCCCTTCCTCGCGCTCATCTCCGACGTCCTCTTTCTCTTCCAGAACCTCTACACGCCCGACCCACCTCCTCCGCCATCCACGGCGGAGGAGCTCCGAGCTCCCATGTTCTACACGCCGCATGAGCTCCCATCTCGCTCACCTATGCACGCACGCACGCGATTATGCTTCGGCTATGCTCGACTAACGTGCAGGTCATCGAGAGCTTCATCGACCGGAGCTTGATCGGAGCAAACTTCACCGACGTCGCAGCAGACCTCCGAGCCCCGGCGAGCCGCACCAGAGCTTTCAGGATCTCCCCCGAGCTCGTCGCTTCATCGACGACCTATCCTGAGCTTCGGGGGAGGTCTACCGTGATCGAGAGAGAGAGGCGGAGGAGGAGCTCCTTCGCCGGAGCTCCAAAGGCGCCGCCAGCTGAAGCCCGAGGACGACGCACAGTTGCCGTTGGATGGTCCAACCCCAGCGACCATCCAACGGCCATGATAGATCCACATCGGCTTATTCCAGATGCCGTTGGATGCACTTGATCCAACGGCCACTATACGGCCACGTCATCGACTCCTCTAGCCGTGGGATGCATTAAATCCAATGGACCACGATGCAGCCACGTGGCGACACCAAATCTTCACCGAGCCTCCGCCACCGAGCCTCCTGGCTTGGATATTCCGAACCTCCACCGAGCCTGCATCGAACCTCGGACCGTCCAAGCCTACGCCGAAGCACCTCCCAAACCTCTGCCGAATCCGAGCCTCCGCCCGAGCCTGAGTAGCACGTGCAGCGCACGTGCTAATTGGGAATTTTGCAGAAATGCCCTCGAACTTCTCCATATTTGTAAAAAGGTCCCCGCGCTTTTGGGTAAATTACAGGGAAGGTTTCGCGCCTTATTTTTATTGCATTTCAGTCCTTTTCACGGACCTTTTTGTAGTTATCTTTTCATGTTTTCTTTCATTTATGCCCTTATCTTTGAACTTGAATATCTTGAGCTACAATGCTCCAATCAAGTTGATTTCAGTTTCGTTTTGAAGCTCTTCTCGTCCTCTTCACTATGGCATGGTTAAATTTCAGATTTGAAATTATGAACTGTGATGAATTATTTTAGTGCTTAAGTGCCTTGATCTCTTTAATTATTATGCTCACTGGTTTAATGAGAGTAGAATGCTTCTAAATGCTGACTCAATTCAACTTGCATTTTTTTTGCTATGGCTTAAGTAATTATTTGGGCATAATATTTGCTTTGCATGTCCATTCATTTGCCTTATAAAAATTGATAAAAAATGCATGTTTACTTCAATGCATTGTTGTGTTGTGTCTTTGCATGGTTTGACCTATATGATTCATTTCAACACTTGATTAAACAAACTTAAGTCCGATAAATAAGAGAGAGGCTCGTGTCCCTGAGTTCGACCTTGGTATCTTACCAAGTAAAAATAAAATTTTTGATCACCTCATTTTGATTTATCATGGCATATATCTAAACGAAGTGATCTTTTGACGACCGAATCGGCCCGACTACGATGACGATTACATGTGCTAAAAACACATTATTAAGGGTCGATTTTGCGGTTCGTCAATACCATAGCATACATAAGAAGACTCCCAACTGCGCAGGCATAGGGAACACGTAACATGTGATCCTTCTCTTTGTATGAGTGAGGTGCGAAAGAAACTGAGAGACGAATACTCGCAGCAGATGGGGTACCTAAAGGCTTTGTCGTAGACATTCCAAATCTCATTAGAACTTTCTCATGTACTTCTTCTGAGATAAGAAAGGCTTCCCTTCTGTACGATCCATAATCTCCATCCCAACATCTTCTTTGTCGCACCAATTTCCTTCAAGTCAAACTCTAAATTAAGGAGCTTCTGCTAATCATCTATGGTGTTCTTCTTCTTAGTCGCAATCAGCATGCCACCGATGACAAATAACAGATAGATTAAGGACTCATCATCCACCTTGTTGTGGTAAACATAGCAATTATATGGGCTCATGTTGATCATGTTCAATCATGAAGCTGCCAAACTTATTATACCACTTCTTGGGATACTGCTTTAACCCATACAAGGACTTCTTCAATCTGCACACATGTTCTTCCTTACCTTGAAATATGAATCCCCCTGGCTAGCTCATAAGAATGTCTTCTTCGGGTTCACATTTAACTACTCCAACTCCAAGTCTCGATGTTATACAAGAGTGAGTAGCACCTTAATGGATGTATGTCTTATAATGGGAGAGAATATCTTATTATAATCCACACCTAGCCTTTCGCAACTAGGTGTGCCTTGTATCTGATGCATTCACTGCTTGAGATTCATGTCTTTTCTTGAAAATTCATTTGCAGCTAACGACTTTCCTTCCCTTTAGCAACTTGAGAAGGTCTCATGTCTGATTCTTGTGAAGAGACTCCACCTCCTCACCCATAGCAACAATCCATAGTCCATATTCACCCCAGCTATCGCATCCCTGTAAGTGAAGGGCTCTGGATATTCTGCTTCCTCCGCAACATGCAGTACAAATGCAAAACTATGTCTTCAAAATCATATCTCTGCAACGGATGTATATCTCAACAAGGTCGATTGTTAGCAACACTTGGTCGCCTCTCCTCTGGTTGTTCAGCTTTGTTCAACATCAACCTGATCAAAAGTGGTGTGATCAACTGTGTGATCACTACTTGGTGTCAGTTCAAACTCCACATGTTCGTGCACATCATCAATGTTCCATTATCAATAAACTCACTACTTGAGTGATGCATGGAATTCTTATCAAATGTAACATTCCCAGTAACAGTAATTCTATGCTCAGAAGGGGACCATATTATGTACCCTTTTTACTCATGCACCATAACATGTAAACACCCCTTTCTTTGCCTTTGGTTCTAGTTGTCCTTCACTAACATGGTAATAAGCAGCACAACCAAAAAACACGTAAAACGGAATAATCAACATGATTATCATATGATACCGCCATGGTTGTCTTGCAGTCAATAGTAGATGTGGGACTCGGATTCATCAAGTAACAAGACATGTTCATAGCTTCAACCTAGAATGCTATACCAAGTCCAGCATTAGAAAGCATACATCTTGCTCTCTCCATAAATGTCATGTTCATTCATTCTGCAACTCCGTTCTGTTGTTGCATATCTCTAACAGTGCGATGTCTCACAATACCCTCGTCCTTGCAGAACTCATTGAACTCTAACAAATAAAACTCCAACACGTTATCTATATGTAGATACTTCAACTTCTTAGAAATCTGGTTCTCTACCAAGATCTTCAAATACTTGAAGGTCTGAAATACCTTGCTCTTGTGCTTCATCATGTACACCCAAATAATCATGAAGTAATCGTCAATAATAGAGAAAAATTATCTGACACCTCTCAAAGATGGTACCTGTGAAAGGCCCAACAATTAGTATGGATGTAGTCGAGCATATCCTTCATCTTGTGAATAGCTTTATTGAATTGCATTCTGTATTGTTTCCCAAACACGCAATGCTCATAGAACTCCAACTTGGATTCCTTGAGATCCTCGCAAAGACACTTCTAACAGAGGATACTCATCCACATCTGACTCATGTGTCCCAACCATGTGTACCATAACTCTAACTATGATTTGAACACTAATGCAGTAGAAACTTCTAACTATAGACCCATGCATGACATGTAGAATCTACTTCTTGTTACCCTTGATGACAACTGTCAAGACTTTTGCAACATGTATGACTCAACCTTCAACTCTATACATATATCCTTCAGAGTACGTGACTTCAAGAGATATCAGGTTCTTTCTCAAATCATGAACATGATGAACTTGTGTTACCATCATCACGACTCCATCATGAATCTTGATAGGCGGTCCCTACAATCTTGCATGTTGCATCATTCCCCATGACGATGTTTCCACCATCTATCTTCTCATATATGTAGAACCAGTATTCATTGGAAGTCATATGGTAAGAACATCATGAATCAAGAATCCATGTGTTATATGTTGTCTTCTGATCTGTGAGATGATAACCAAATCATCTTCAAAATATGCACCTCCATGACCCATTTTGACAACAGTGACATTCTCTTTCTTATTCAAGAAGCCCTTCTTCCAATGTCCAGGTTCCCTGCAATAATTGTAGATATACTTAGATTTGTGCTTCTTCGACTTGGACTTGTGCTTTCCCTTCTTCGTGTATCCAGAACCAATATGACTCCTTTATGAGTCATAAATCAAACCCACAACGTTAGAGTCCTCCATCTCAGTAGCCATATGAGTTCACGTGTATGCATACTTACACGAACTTCATTTAGGATTATCGGTTATCTTCCCACACCACAATAAATGATTGAACAAAATTCTCATATGATAGCAGAAAAGAAGTAAACAAAATCAAAATAGCATCCTCATCTTCAATCTTAACATCAATGTTTCTTAAATCCATCAACAATGTATGTAAGTGGTCTGGATGTTCTTAATATATGTACCTTCTTGCATTCAGAGAGTGAACAAGTGCTGCTTCAACATCAACTTGTTGGTCTGTGACTTCCAAGGCCCTAAATATCGATTTCAGTCACCATTTAGGTGACCAACCGAAACGGAATTTTAGTTGATATTCATTCGAAATTTCGATCATTTCAGCCACTCGGTAATTTTGGCCATTTCGGTCGAATTTCGATTTCAACATGATATCGATATTCGAAGAAATTCGATCGAATTTCGCCGAAATTTGAGGCCATGGTCACTTCGTCATGTATGGACTTTCAAGTTTCAACCATAAACTGACCGTGAAATCTTCAGTGGCAACCTTCAAGATAATCTTATCCACCAAATACAACATGATCATCGAATGTGTATTTTCTTTCTACATCATCAACTCAGATGGTTCGAATGCCTTCGCCTGCTCATCGTCCAATGGTGCTAGATGCTCTGCTGCTTTAGAAGGGTGCACATCTTGATCTAACATAGATTGAATCTGTTCCTCCCTATGAACTTCTCGATCTTCATATTGTACAATGTCATCTTGCTTGACCATCCTGATGGAACACAATGCTCTGATACCAGTTTGGTGCAAATAATGAAAGCACGCACAAACACAATCAATCGTGCATGCACGAAGACACACGGATTTACAAAGTGCACTCGTAACCAAGGTTTGAAAAAACTAAAGGCGGAACAAGGCGTTTTCCTCGGAATCAAGGCGAAGCGTAGCCTCGAGGCGGTCGAGGCGTAAGCCTAGGTTTATAGAGAAAACTATGCATAAAACTATATATATATATGTCAATGTAATTATATGTTCTCTGCCAACATATAATACTTAACTCTATAAGATATGAAGAAAATATAGAGATAAGAACCCCAAAATATAATATAGAACAACGTCATATTCCTTTCTACACATTTCATCCAATCAAAAAGGAATTCTTCGTCATTGTGAAGAATTAAACAATACATATCTATTTGAAATATTATTGCAATTAAAAGTACGAATAAATATACGTTGAAGAAATTTATGTTATGACTTATGAATCTAACATATAATATAACTCAGCCATGGCCAGTCCCAAGCCCGGGTAAATGAGGAGGGTTGCGCGTTAGGTAGCCGACAGCCAGCGCAGGAGAGATAAATTCGTAAATAGTGTTCTTAATTTCTTCTAAGAACACTATTTATGAATTTATCTTGAAACCGTTCGGATCTTTTAAACATGGATTTAAGCAAACATACAGATTTCGTTGGGGCGTTCCCTACTTGACGTGTTGCATCGCCCGAATGCAATGAAAAATTGGCAAGGGCCGCTACATCGCAGCCTGGATGTAGTTCAAAATTTACAAGGGTTCTCGCATGAGGAACGCATGCGGGTAAATAAGCTAGTTCCGCTGCATCACCGCCCGGATGCAGTCCAAAATTTGCAAGGGTTCTCGCATAATGGACGCATACGAGTAAAGAAGTTAGTCCAAAAGAGATTGCAAAGGAAGTTACGGATGGTAGTTGGAATATCGGTACTTTAACTGAAAAATTGATGGAGATAGTGGATACAATGGAAAGAAGGAAGATTCATATATTATGTCTTCAAGAGACTAAATGGGTTGGAGAGAAAGCAAGGGAGATCGAGAAGACAAGCTTTAAACTTTGGTATTCAGGTAAAGATAAGGGCAGAAACGGTGTTGCAGTGGTTGTTCATAAAGATTTGAAGGATTGTGTGGTTGAGGTGCAAAGATTTGAGGATCGGATTATTTTGCTAAAGTTGGTGCTTGAAGAAGAAATTCTGAATATCATCTCAGTTTATGAACCACAAATTGGTTTAGATGAAAGGACTAAACAAGCTTTTTGGAGGATATGGATAAGATTTTACAAGGAATCCCACAAAGAGAGATGGTTTGCATAGGTGGAGATCTTAATGGACATGTGGGAAAAGATGTTTCAGGGTATGCAAGTGTGTATGGAGGACATGGTTTTGGGGATAGAAACGAAGAGGGAAAAGTCCTTCTGTATTTTGTAACTGCATATGATCTTTTCATAGCAAGCACTCTTTTCAAGAAGAGGGAGGAGCATTTAATTACTTATAAGAGTGGCTCAACTAGAACATAGATCGATTACTTTGCGTTGAGGAGAAGAGATCGGTTATGTTGCAAAGATTGCAAAGTAATCCCTGGAGAGAGTTTGACAACCCAATATCGCTTGTTAGTCTTGGATTTACAAATAAAAAGGCTGGTAAAGAAAAGGAAGGTTCCTAAGATCACTAGAACTAGGTGGTGGAATCTTCCGCTGAAGCAATCAAGCTTCAGGGAGAAGGTTTTAGAAGACTTATCTTGGGATTGTAGCGGTACTGCAAACGAGATGTGGGAGGCAGTAGCATCTTGTATCCGAAAGGTAGCCAAAGAGATGCTAGGCGAGTCAAAAGGAGGATCTCCGGGTCAAAAAGAGGCTTGGTGGTGGAGTGAAGGGGTGCAAGAGAAGCTAAAAATTAAAAGAGCTTCCTTTAAAGCTATGTCTAAGGATAGAACAGAGGAAACTGTCACATGCTATAAAATAGCGAAGAAGGAAGCAAAGAAGGCTGTAAGTGAAGCTAAGTCAAAAGCTTATGAGGTTTTGTATAAAAATCTCAACTCTAAGGAGGGCCAGAAGGATATATTCACGTTAGCCAAAGCAAGAGAAAGAAAGACCAAAGACTTTTCTCAAGTGAGATGCATTAAGGACGAGGAAGGTCACGTTCTTGTTACTCAGAAGGATATAGAGACTAGATGGGAGCAATACTTGCATAAACTTTTCATTGGAGAAGGAAATATAGAGATCACTTTGGGTGATCTAGCTAGTAGTGAAAGTTACTTGAATCGTGCATGCTATAGACGAATACAAAGAAAAGAAGTAGACAAGGCTTTGAAGGTTATGAGACTTGGGAAAGGTGTTGGACCGGATGACATCCCTATAGAAGTATGGAAAGTTTTAGGTGAGTGTGGTTTGACTTGGCTTACGAATTTATTCAATGTTATTTGGAGAAGCAAGAAAATACATGAAGATTAGAGGAGTATCGTGGTGCCTCTTTATAAGAACAAAGGAGACATTCAAAATTGTTCAAATTACAGAGGTATCAAGCTGATGAGTCACACTATGAAAATTTGAGAACGTGTGATCGAAAGAAGGTTGAGACAAATTTCCCAAATAAAAGAAAACCAATTTGGATTCATGCCACGTCGCTCAACTATTGAAGCCATCCATTTGCTGAGGAGAACAATGGAGATTTATAGAGCTAAAAGGAAGAATCTCCATATGATCTTTATTGATTTGGAGAAGGCTTATGAGTCCGTCCCACGAGAGATACTGTGGAGAGTTTTGGAGAAGAAACAAGTACATGTCCTATACATTAATCTCATAAAGGATATGTATGATAGGGCTTTATCTTGTGTAAGGACCCCGACGGGGAAAACTGACTATTTTGATATCAACATTGGTTTACATCAAGATTCAGCTTTGAGTCTATTTCTTTTTACTTTGATTATGGACGAGTTGACAAGTCACATTCAGGATGAGTTACCTTGGTGTATGTTATTTGCTGATGATATTGTGTTAATTGACGAGACTAGACATGGAGTAAATGAGAAGCTTGAGGTTTGGAGACATGCATTGGAGACTAAAGGTTTTCGTATAAGTAGGGCTAAGATGGAATATATAGAATGCACCTTTGATGGAAGCAATGGTGAAGGAATCGAGGTAAAGATTGGTGACGATAACATTCAGAAGAGAGATTCTTTTAGATATCTGGGATCTATTTTGCAACATGATGGGGAAATTGATGGAGATGTTACTAATAGAATAAATGCAAGCTGGCTAAAGTGAAGAGGAGCCTCCGCTGTTCTCTGTGATAAGAAAATTCCTTTAAAAATTAAAGGAAAGTTTTACAAAGCAGCCGTGAGACCTGTTATGCTTTATGATTATGAATGTTGGCCTGTGAACCATAGACATGTGCAGAGAATGGCTGTAGCATAAATGAAAATGTTAAGATGGAGATGTCGCGACCCCATTTTCTGGGCCGTTGGATTCTCCCATTTCCGGATCTGGTTACTCAGCAATAATTTATTCAGCAATCACAACTAATATTCAGAAATAGACTGCAAATAAAAATACTCAGAAGAAAGTATTTCAACACTTTTCCATTCACAAAATAAAGTTCAGATGATACACTGTCCCATTACAACCATTTACATGTACATCAGCTTGAAAGGAAAATATACAAAAGATTACTAACTACCTTAAAGAAAGTAAGCTACTGTGGTTGGTTGGATGTCCGGTATGTAAGCTGGATGAATTTTTAAAGTCCTTACGATAGCTCACCGATACCTATTGGGTTTTCATAAATCATATGATAAAAATTAGCAAATGCTAAGTAACGAAGAAGAGAAAAGCAAACAAATTGTGTAATTTTTCAAAACTTGATATCACAAAAATTTCAATTTCTCTTGTCAATTTAAGTCCTATTCCTTTCTATTCCACATCAAGGATTAGTCCAGGGGAACCCCACCATTCTTGGACTTCGAAGCTGTGGACACTTCAGGATTGGAGATTGTGTTGATCTTGGTAAGCTTATGCCGCGGTAAGTCGCCTCAACCAATCCTCCAATACTACCCTGACAATTTCCTTTTCTTTTATCAAATAGGGTCTCAACCCTCAGCCTGGAAAATCACATGAGCACACCGTCCTCGAGGACTCGGTTGCTTAAAATCTCAGGATAACATTTAATCATATAACCTAGCGGCTTTAAATACATGTTATCGTAACACAACCGCTATTGAACCACCCGTACACGACCACACCTTCCGTCATTCCAACCCGAATATATTGGCTTCTGGTACCACGCTTGCAAAACATTCAATTTGTGTGCACTTATCATAACAGGGCAACCGTGTACCATCTAGGTAGGGAAACGCCAATACGGGTTCCTTCCGACAAACCTACAGGTTGCATGCCCGACCTGTAGTACTACTCTCAGTCATCCTTAACGTGACACACGATCCTTTTCAGGATCTAACTCAAACCACAATTCCCATGATGTAATTCTTTCATTAAGTCTTCGACTTGCATAATTAACACGACTTAGTATAGACTCACATATATATTATTCATAACCATATATATACTCGTATTTGTGCCTATTTTAGCTCCCAAACCCTAACTTTAAAATCCAACGCATCAATTTGACGTGTAAACCTTATTTTAGTGGGAATCACAAAGCAATTCTTTAGACTTTTTCAAAATAGCCAAAATTAGGGTTCTTCATGGAAAAAAACACAAAATCAAGAATTTCAATAATTTCGTATGAAAACCCAACAGCAAAAGGAAGGATTTCGTTACCTAATCGAGCTCTCTCTCTCTCGTGTATGCAAGGCTTTATCGAGTTTCGTTTTTAGAAAGGCTATTTTAAGGCTCCTGAAAAGATCGAATTTCATTTTCGTATCAAAACGCTAAGAACATGTCAAGAACGTGAAGAACGAACGAAGAACGCGAAGAACGCGAAGAACACGAAGAACGTCAAGAACATATTTTCTTTTCAAATTTCGGCAGAGTTTCCCCTTATATCGGGACATATTTCTCGGAAAATTTTGGCAGAATTTCCCCTTATATCGGGACATATTTCTCGGAAAATTTCGGCAAAGTTTCCCCTTATATCGGGACATATTTCAAAATAAAAACAGAAAGTTTCCTCTATAAAATCAATCGCGAGGAAAATAACAACGAAACTGAAAGAATATACTCAAGCAACAAGAGATGAAGAATCGGTAGACACCACGCATCTTAGGTGAGTGAACGTGTGACGAATCACATGGTCACTGACGTGCATAGTCGTCCGCACCTAAGTAGGGTATTACACAGATTTCTTCATCAAAATAACTATAAAAGTATAATAGAAAGAACAGAAACATAAACGATGGAGAATCGGTAGACACCATGCGTCTTAGATGAGTGAACGTGTGACGAATCACAGGGTCACTGACGTGCATAGCCGCCCGCACCTAAGTAGGGTGTTACACAGATTTCTCCTCAAACCACAACAAGAAAACGAATCAGAAAGAAAGATGAATCAAGAACAAGACTTGGAAGAACAAGAGGATGAATTGAAAGCCTAACTTACGAAGCAAAATAAGAGGGGATCATACCTTTCTCCTCCTCGTTCTCCCGGCAGCGCTTCACTAGCGCTCCTCCTCGCCTCTCACTCCTCCTCCCGACCTCTCGACCCTAGCCCTTGAGGTGGTGGTGGTGGTAGTGGAAGTCGTAGAGAATGAATGGGTAGGGGGGTCTATTTATAGGCCCCAGAAAACCACTAACCATGGTTAGAAAACCATGATTTAGACCTTAACCATGGTTTAGCCGCCCATGGTTTTGGCCTATGGTTTTAGCCAAAACTTATCCCAAACTTAGGGCTTAAGTTAGAACATTCTAGAGGATTTTAGATTCGCTAATGATGCTTAATTAACACTAATCGTGATTAACTTTCACTAATCACGATCTAACTTTTACGGCTTACGCTTATCTTTTGTTAACTATTGATTACTGTTTACTAATGATCATTAGCGGCTTTCAATCGTCATTGATTTCTTTAATCATATTTAATTAGTCTTAATGACAGTCATTATGAATGAATGACATCTTAGCTTTCCTTACTTCTCTTTCTTCGAAAATCATAACAATTCAAAACGAAGTCTGATTCACACGAAACAAATTTCGTTGGTTTTCTCTTTACGAGTCGGATCTTATTCTATAGGGTCCGATATGCCAAGTTCAAGGCTTTACAATTATAACAATCTTAAAGAAAGTCTCGTCCTCGAGACTAGAAATGCAGGCATAACAATCTTAAAGAGAATTGAAATCATAACCTTAAAGAGAATGAACATCATTTCATTTATAAAGAAGATATACAATACATAGTGTTATTACTCAAACAAGTAGGGGTATTTCTCTCTCATTTCAGCCTCAGGTTCCCATGTGGCTTCTTCAAACTCTTGGTTCCGCCATAATATTTTAACTAGAGGCACATCTTTGTTTCTCAACTTCTTGATATCCCTTTCAAGTATTTGCACAGGTATCTCTTGGTATGTCAAGTCGGATCAACATGTAAATCATCATAACTTATCTTATGCTCTGGATCTGTAATGTACTTTCTCAGATTTGATACATGAAATACATCATGTATTGCCGAAAGATGTGGAGGAAGCACAAGTCTATAGGCAACTTTTCCAATCCGTTGAATAATTTCAAAGGGACCCACGAACCTGTATGCTAACTTCCCACGCAAGCCAAACCTCTGAAAACCCTTCATAGGTGATACTTTGATAAATACAAAGTCACCTACCTCAAATTCAAGATCTCTTCGCCTCGTATCACTATAACTTTTCTGGAGACTCTGGGCAGTTAATAGTCTTTTTCTAGCAAGTTCTACAGCTTCCCGTGTCTCCTGAAGTCTATCTGAATCATAAAGGTTCTTTATTCCGACCTCTTGCCAACACAAAGGAGTAGTTCACACTCGTCCATATAGTGCTTCAAATGGTTCCATGCCAATACTTGTATGGTAACTATTATTGTAGGTGAATTCTGCAAGAGGCAAATGTTTAATCCACGATCCCTTCCATTCTAAGGCACAAGCTCGTAGCATATCCTCTAGTGTCTGAATCGTACGTTCTGACTGACCGTCTGTTTGTGGATGATATGTTGTGCTTAAGCAAAACTGTGTACCTAAGGATTTCATGAAGTTCCCAATAGTGTGAGCTGAATCGTGAATCTCGATCGGAAACTACTTCCTTTGGGATACCGTGGAGGCGAATCACATGTGTAATATATAACTCAGCAAGCTGTTCTGGAGTGAAAGATAAGCTTATCGGAATGAAGTGTGCTACCTTTGTCAGACGATCTATTATAACCCAGATACTATCTTTACTACCAGTCGTCTGAGGTAAGCCAGTAATGAAATCCATGGAAATGCTTTCCCATTTCCATTCATTTATGGGAGGGGTAGCAATAATCCTGGTGGCTTTTGGTGTGAAGCCTTTACCTGCTGGCAAGTGAAATATGAATTCACAAACTCAGCAACATCTTTCTTCATTCCCGGCCACCAAAAGTATGAATGAAGATCCTTATACATCTTCGTAATTCCTGGATGAATAGATAATCTAGAACAATGAGCTTCACGTAAAATGTCTTTCCTCAGTTCAAGTATGTCTGGTAAACAAGTTGTGTGATGGTTATATAGTAACCCATCTTGTATCTGGAATCCCTCTATCTCATACTTCTCAAGTTGTTGTTTCAAGTCTTTAAGGACTGGATCATCTTCCTATCCTTTCTTTATTTTATCCCAGATCTCTGGTTTGTATCGATGAGGAATAGTTATAGTATCAGGACTATTATCAAATGGTTTCCATTCGCTTAACGTTGATAGTAAACCCCATAAGTGGATAGCACTCACTAACCCAAGTGAATAAGTTCTTCTGCTAAGGGCATCTGCTACGACGTTCCCCTTACCAGGATGGTAGGAGATAGTGCAATCATAATCTTTCAAGAACTCTAGAGTGTCTCCATATCTTTAAAGCGAAAACTACGGCAGCTAATTCAAAGTCATGTGTTGGGTAGTTCTTCTCATGTGTCCTGAGCTATCGTGATGCATACGCAACTACCTTACCGTGTTGCATAAGAACTGCCCCAAGTCCTTCTTTAGATGCGTCAGTGTACACTGTAAACCCTTCACTCCCGGAGGGTAGAGTAAGGATTGGTGCAGATGTTAGGCATTCTTTCAGTGTCTGAAAACTAGCTTCACATGTATCAGACCATAAAAATGGGACCTTCTTCTGAGTTAGTCTAGTCATTGGCAATGCTATTCGTGAAAAGTCCTTCACGAATATCTATAATATCCAGCTAAACCCAGAAAAGATCGTATTTCTGTGACAGTCTTTGGGCGTTCCCAACTCATCACCACACTAACCTTTGTAGGATCAACTGATATACCTTCCCCAGAAATAACATGGCCTAAGAAAGATACTTCAGATAGCCAGAAGTCACATTTGTTATATTTAGCATACAGTTTGTTCTTCCTTAGAGTTTCAAGTGCCTTCCTGAGATGATGTTCATGCAGATACTTATCCTTGGAGTAAATAAGCACATCATCAATAAAGACTACTACAAAGTGATCTAAGAACTCCTTGAATACTCTATTCATGAGGTCCATGAAGGCTGCTGGGGCATTTGTTAGTCCAAAAGGCATAACTAAGAATTCATAATGCCCGTATCTAGTTCGAAAAGCTGTCTTGGAAATATCTGTATCTTTAATTTTCAGCTGATGGTATCCAGATCTTAAATCAATCTTGGAATACACAGTTGAACCCTGTAACTGATCAAAGAGATCATCTATTCTTGGTAGAGGATACTTGTTCTTTATTGTCCTCTTGTTTAGTTGTCTATAGTCAATGCACAACCGCATCGACCCATCCTTTTTCCTGACAAATAAGACAGGTGCACCCCATGGTGAAGTACTAGGATGAATGAATCCTTTATCTAACAATTCTTGCAACTGTACTTTTAACTCTCGTAATTCAACTGGTGCCATCCTATACGAAGGGATAGAGATAGGTTGAGTATCAAGCATAAGAGAGATTTCAAATTCAATCTCTCGCTCAGGTGGTAATCCAAGTAGTTCCTCTAGAAATACATCAGGAAACTCGCACACTATAGGCACATCTTCTATCATTCTTTCTGACACTGATGTAGTGGATACATAAGCTAAATAACCTTGGCACCTTTGCTCTAATAACTGTTGTGCCTTCAATGTAGAGATATATTTGATATTATCATTAGATGTTTTTCCAATGAATTGGAACTCTATCGAGTTAGGAAGGTGAAACGTTACTGTCTTCTGGAAACAGTCAAGACATGCATGATGCCTTTCTAACCTGTAACGCCCCTAGGATCCGGATACTCGGCAAACCAATCCACGCACATACGTTCCACATTCGAATATTTGACATTCACAAAAGCAGGAGAAAAAGCAACAAGCAAAGGAAATATTTTTTTTCTCATTGCATTCAACATGTTCACAAGCACGTGTATTTCCATTCACCAATTCCATTACATTCTACTATCCATTTTCATGTCCACAAAAAAATACATGTAAGCATAAATATAGATGTCCACAATTATACATTACATGCCATGTCTCTCAGAAAGAACTACAAGTAAAGAAGACAGTAGAAACTACTACCAACTGTGCTACAAGAAGTGTAGTGAAGCTGCACTAAAAGTGATGTCTTCAAACTGCTCACTGTTGAGGACCTGCGGATCCACACGTAGGTACGTTATGAGCAAAGTTGCCCAATACGAATTAGATAATACTATATAACAACAAACAAGATGTAATTTAAATGTGTGCAAAAGAGAAAGAAACTAGGCAACAAGATCTCACAAGAATCACATTTTTATCATGGTTATTAGATATGGATATGAGTGACCAAGCTTCGTGGATAGTCTGTGGTCTTGGTCTGGGTGAGACCTCATACTATGAATGTAAGGCAAAAAGAATACCTTAGGATTGGGGTGCCTCCGTAGGCATGCGGTGGGGTACAGCGCATCCTAACTAAGTTCCCAACACGTCCACTTAGCTCCACTTCACAATTGATACTTTCGATCCATAATCTAGATTCCAACCCGCGAATCTTCGCGACTAGCCCAATCCTCCTTATGCACAGGAGATTCACATCTCATTCCCAACTTCATTAACAACATTTCCCGGAACTCCCCTCTTAGCGCTCCCACTCGGAATACCGACCAATGTGGCCTACATTGGCATGTACACGAGTGTTAACTCTAAGTGACAAGTGAAGCACTAGCCGACCAACCATGACTACTTGGCCCGCGCTCGAGCACCGGGCTAAAGCACGCAAGTGTGAGGCCAACACCGTTAGATTAGCACCTCGGTGTGCCAAGCAACATGTCCCCCAACCATCGCAGCTACAATAGCAGTTGGGATCGCGGTCATCTAGGCTTCTACCCGGGGCCCCCAAGGGTGCATGCCCCTCCCTTGGTGGCAACTACTCCATACCCGATCATCATAAGAACACATTAACAACATAATTAATGCGAGCATCCCATTCGGGATTTGGATGTTTAGTAACGTCGTGTCATTATTAAAAAAACCATTTAGGATCACCAACGCTGATTATGTTTGATATTTATCTATATATTTAGTGGTCTCCCTACAATTACATCGCAGTTCCATCGTTGGGCTGGCAGGATCTTGACTACACAATAGTTCCATCCTGTTGAGCTGTTGAATTAGTTGCATACTTTCTCTTGAAAGTGGCAACACTGCGACATTGCTTCGAAGGACACCCTAGGCTGGAGTACAACTTGCTCTTGAGAAAGATGAGGTCTTGGCTACTCTCATGGAGCTTAATAATGGATTAGTGCCTGATCAGGGTGTGGGATGCACAGGTCCTAATACTGAGCTCTCGCAGTCTGAAGCACTGCTCCTTGGGCTAGCATGAACTTGGTTTATAAATCTTCCAGCCATACCTTGCATTTTATAACTAAACATCAAAAAAATGAACAGTAATATAAAAAGGAAGAAAACCCCATCTTTCTGAATCATAGGATCAACTCAAGAGCCACTTGGTAATTTGATTCAATGCAATCTTTAGTAAACAACGTGTGCACCTGTTTCTTTCACCTGTACTAATACATATAAAACTCTCTTGGGTAACCTCCAAAATTTGGGATTTATACAGAAAACCACATAAAAGTTGGCATGACCTCTTGTTGCTAATAACTTAATCGTTCATCACTAAGGAATATCCTGTAATATCGCCTCCATCCACACAAACGATATCAGTGGAACATATTGTTATTTAGTCCCAGCTCTGACCATTTGCAGGTAAATATCATATAGAATCATGATTGGACTTGTAACATTAGAATACAAATATCTATTTGCTGCACATTACGTGAGTGGCCTCAAAATGTTTTGTGCTAATGGGTAAATTCACAATGCTGCATTTACGAATGATCTATATATGAGACATATAGCTTCTATGCATCACAGTTTTATTACGTGGATAGCTCAGGGAGGAACAATCTGATTATGGAAGAGATAAAAAAAAGTATCCACGACCAAGCAATGTCAAAATGAATTTCGTTGGGGTGAACTTCTGCTCATTAGGGAAGATGAGCTTCTTTAAGAGGATACGAGAGAACTTATAATGATGGATCCATAACCTGAAATTAATCTAAAGTCATCTTTTCCTCTATCTCTATCTCTGTACAGGAAACCCGACGGAACATGTAATAGCGGATAGATTCTGATTTGTGATAAGCCAGTGGGTTGATGTAATTTAAACGTCAACTACACATGTATATTGCTTCCGAAAACAACTACGAAGGCAACTACTTATCCTCCTGGTAATCGAAATCAAATAGGAATTTATCCGAATGAAAATCCGGGATGTATATGAGACTCAGATGGAGAGATTGTATAACCAAAAACGTATCAATCCAACAGCAAAGAGGAAACTGAAACACCGCTTCGTTCCTAAGGATCTATCACTTGTACCACAGTATTCCTAAGGATCTAATGATATTCAAAACATAAGACGAATCACGTGGAATCCGCAGCAAGAGGAAGGGGAGTCTCGTACCTCGAAGAAAGTAAGTTTCCTTGGTTTCTTCACCTGTAAAGAACCGCATGCTCGTCGTTCCATCCGCGATGCGAAGCATCGCACGAGGATGACCTCGTCCTTCTCCACGCGGGGATGGTCTCGGATCGTCGATCCGAGACGTTCCAGCGAGCTTCGGTGGTGCTCCGGCGAGGGGAGGGGATGATGAAGGCAGGAGGGAGGGCTGCTGGACGAAGGGGAAGGAGTTAGGGCATTTTGGACGAGGGTCGGGTTGGCTATATGGGTTGGGACCCGGATTCGGATCCGGGTCCGAGTTCGAATATGGCCTGGACCCCCTTCCGCTAAAATGAACATAACTCGGGCTTCCGAAGTCGGATTTTTACGTTCTTGGACTCGTTGGAAAGCCATCGACGAGCTCTACACAATGGACTACTCAAATAAATTTTTTAGACACTGGAATAAAAGCAGATTTGCAATTAAGCCCAGATGCAGCTGGATTTTGCAGATAAGTCCCTGCTCGGGTTTTAGGGTTTCACATAACCAATCCATTCCTAGTATAAGATCAAAGTCCTCCATTTCGAGTAGTAGTAGTGAAACAGGTAACTGATGTCCTGCTATCAGTATTATACAATTATCCAGGATTTCTCGGATTATAAATACTTGTCCTCTTGGTCCCTTGATCAGATAGGACTGTTGTACTTCTACTGGTATCTTACCCAAAGTGGGTACTAACCGTCGAGCAATAAATGAATGTGAAGCACCAGAATCAAATAAGGCATGTACAGAAAAGTCATGAATAGTAACAGTACCTCGTACGACTGTGCCTGAATTGTAGGCTTGTTCTTCAGTAATTGCATTTAGCTGGCCATTAGGAATAGGCAAGCTAGAACCCGCAACACTTTGTGGTTGTTGTTGTTGTGTAGGAGACGCTCCTTGTGAGCCCCAACCTCTACCATGTCTTCCTCCGTGTGTTGCTCCATTGCTCGAGGTGGATGTTATATTGTTAATTGGGGTTGATTTAAACCCTGAACCTCTCAACTTCGGACAATCTTTCTTGATGTGGCCTTCCTGATAACAGTAAAAACACACGTGTGCTCCTGTTTGAGATGAAGATTCAGCCACAGAGGTGCTAGCTCCTGCTGCTGAGTCGCGAGGATATAGTGGAGGTCTAGAAAAACCCCTTTTTCCTGATAATTCCTGACCTAAGGTCTGTGGTGAGCTTATATTGGAACCAGCTGGATGATAGCAACGATCTCTACGATTATAATGTGCCTTGCTTTTGGATGGTCCACCATTAAAGTGGAAACTTCTTCTTTGGCGGTTTTCATCCCTCTCCATCTCAATACGAGAGGCGATGTCCATTGCTTCATCTACGGTTGTGGCTCTAAAACCAGCAAGCTTTTCTCGTAGATCTCCCTGAAGACTGCTAACAAATTTGGTAAGACACTCTTGTCGTGAAGCTTCTAGAGCTGGTGAGTACCGTAGTAGCTCAGTAAAGTGGATATCATAATCTCGTACGGTCTTATAACCCTGATTCAGAGAAGTCAACTCTCTCCTCTTTAATTCTCTTCAATGAGAGGGACAGAAGTGAGCTCGGAACCTCTCTTCAAAGATATCCCATAGAACAGGATCTGCTAACTTCTTGAAAATTGCTCTCCACCATCGTCGTGCATAATCTGCTAGGGAGTAATCAGCAAAGTGCACCCAGGTGTCAACTGGTGCATGGATTATCCTCAACATCCTAGTAACGTCATCGAGCCATAACTCAGCCTTGGCAGGTGTCTCTACACCTTTGAATCGAGCAATTTTTTCCTTTCGGTAATTATCTAGTAATGTTTGGTATCTAAGAAGGGCCTTCTCCATTGCTCCTTTAACCGGGGTAGGAGCAGACTCAGTTGAAGGATGGTAACTAGATTCTTCCTCAGACAGATAGATAGAACCTTCAATCCTGGCATCCGCAGGCTTACATGCCTCGGGTTTCTTAGCCTGTGCATTGAGCCTCTCCTCCAATGCTTGTTCCCTTTGCCCCATGTCTTGGAGCATTGCCATCATAGCCGCTAATTGTCTAGACATGTCTTGATCTGCCATGATCCTGGGATGAGTCAAGGTCAAAGATCAGATCCTATAGATCTTAGCATGATGTACATAAGGGACAATGACTTGTGAATGGTACTGCAGTCATTTATTAAGATCAAAGGATCTTAATACAACCTTAGTTTTCTGAATACCGCTCATAGTTGTTAATTACTAAATAGATTACCGGGGTAACCAGGCTCTGATACCAATCTGTCGCGACCCCATTTTCAGGGCCGTCGGATCCTCCAATATCCGGATCTGGTTACTCAGCAATAATTTATTCAGCAATCACAATTAACATTTAGAAATAGACTGCAATTAAAAATACTCAGAAGAAAGTATTTCAACACTTTTCCATTCACAAAATAAAGTTCAGATGATACATTGTCCCACTATAATCATTTACATGTACATCAGCTTGAAAGGAAAATATACAAAAGATTACTAACTACCTTAAAGAAAGTAAGCTACTGTGGTTGGCTGGATGTCTAGTATGTAAGCTGGATGAATTTTTAAAGTCCTTGCGATAGCTCACCGATACCTGTTGGGTTTTCCATAAATCATATGATAAAAATTAGCGAATGCTAAGTAACGAAGAAGAGAAAAGCAAACAAATTGTTTAATTTTTCAAAACTTGATATCACAAAAATTTCATTCTTTCTTATTAATTTAAGTCCTATTCCTTTCTATTCCACATCAGGGATTAGTCTAGGGGAACCCCACCATTCTTGGACTCCGAAGCTGTGGACACTTTGGGATTGGAGATTGTGTTGATCTTGGTAAGCTTATGCCGCCGCACGTCGTCTCAACCAATCCTCCAATACTACCCTGAAATTTCCTTTTCTTTTATTAAATAGGGTCTCAACCCTCAACCTGCAAAATCAAATGAGCACACCGTCCTCGAGGACTCGGTTGCTTAAAACCTCAGGCTAACATTTAATCATATAACCTAGCGGCTTTAAATACATGTTATTGTAACCCAGCCGCTATTGAACCACCTGTGCCTCCACATGGCACGAACACATCTTCCGTCGTTCCAACCCGAATATATTAGCTTCCGGTATCACGCGTTGCAAAACATTTAATTTGTGTGCACTTATCATAACAGGGCAACCGTGTACCACCTAGGTAGGGAAACGCCAATACGGGTTCCTTCCGACAAACCTACAGGTTGCATGTCCGACCTGTAGTACTACTCCCAGTCATCCTTAACGTGACACACGATCCATTTCAGGATCTAACTCAAACCACATCAATTCCCATGATGTAATTCTTTCGTTAAGTCTTCGACTTGCATAATTAACAAGACCTAGTATAGACTCATATATGTATTATTCATAACCACATATATACTCGTATTTCTGCCTATTTTAACTCCCAAACCCTAACTTTCAAATCCAACGCATCAATTTGACGCGTAAACCTTATTTTTGTGGGAATCACAAAGCAATTCTTCAGTTCAAAATAGCCAAAATTAGGGTTCTTCATTGCAAAGAACACAAAATCAAGAATTTCAATAATTTCGTATGAAAACCCAACAACAAAAGGAAGGATTTCGTTACCTAATCGAGCTCTCTCTCGTGTATGCAAGGCTTTATCGAGTTTCGTTTTTAAAAAGGCTATTTTAAGGCTCCTAAAAAGATCGAATTTCATTTTCGTATCAAAACGCTAAGAACATATCAAGAACGCGAAGAACGAACGAAGAACGCGAAGAACGCGAAGAATACGAAGAACGTCAAGAACATATTTTCTCTTAAAATTTCAGCAGAGTTTCCCCTTATATCAGTACATATTTCTCGGAAAATTTTGACAGAGTTTCCCCTTATATTGGGACATATTTCTCGGAAAATTTCGGGAGAGTTTCCCCTTATATCGGGAATATTTCAAAATAAAAACAGAAAGACTTTCCTCTATAAAATCAATCGAAAGGAAAATAACAACGAAACTGAAAGAATATACTCAAACAACAAGAGATGAAGAATAGGTAGACACCACGCATCTTAGGTGAGTGAACGTGTGACGAATCACAAGGTCACTGACGTGCATAGCCGCCCACACCTAAGTAGGGTATTACACAGATTTATTCATCAAAATAACTATAAAAGCATAATAGAAAGAATAGAAACATAAACGATGGAGAATCGGTAGACACCACGCGTCTTAGATGAGTGAACGTGTGACGAATCACAGGGTCACTGACGTGCATAGCCGCCAGCACCTAAGTAGAGTGTTACACAGATTTCTCCTCAAACCACAACAGGAAAACGAATCGGAAAGAAAGATGAATCAAGAACACAACTTGGAAGAACAAGAGGATGAATTGAAAGCCTACCTTACGAAGCAAACTAAGAGGGGATCATACCTTTCTCCTCGTTCTCCCGGCAGCGCTTCGCTAGCGCTCCTCCTCACCTCTCACTCCTCCCAACCTCTCGTCCCTAGCCTTTGAGGTGGTGGTGGTAGTGGAAGTCGTAGAGAATGAATGGGTAGGGGGTCTATTTATAGGCCCCAGAAAACCACTAACTATGGTTAGAAAACCATGGTTTAGACCTTAACCATGATTTAGCGACCCATGGTTTTGGTCCATGATTTTAGCTAAAACTTATCCCAAACTTGGGGCTTAAGTTAGAACATTCTAGAGGATTCTAGATTCGCTAATGACGCTTAATTAACACTAATCGTGATTAACTTTCACTAATCACGATTTAACTTTTGCGGCTTACGCTTATCTTTTGTTAACTATTGATTAGTGTTTACTAATGATCATTAGCGGCTTTCAATCGTCATTAATTTCTTTAATCATGTTTAATTAGTCTTAATGACAGTCATTATAAATTAATGACATCTTAGCCTTCCTTACTTCTCTTTTTTCGGAAAATCATAACAATTCAAAACGAAGTCCGATTCACACGAAACAAATTTCGTTGGTTTTCTCTTTACGAGCCGGATCTTATTCTATAGGGTCTGATATGCCAAGTTCAATGCTTTACAGTGGACATACACGTAAAGATCGGATTCGGAATGATGCAATCAGAAAGAAAGTTGGTGTAGCTCCGATCGAGGATAAGATGCGAGAAAACTGCTTAAGATGGTTTGGTCATTTGCAAAGAAGGTCAGCTGATGCACCGGTTAGGAGATGCGAGTGGTGGGATGTTGAGCCGGCTAAGAGAGGGCGAGGACGGCCCAAGAAGTGTTGGAAAGAGACTATACGAAGGGATCTTAGTTTTTTGGATATAAGTCCGAGATTGACCCAAGATAGATCTGAATGGAGGCGAAGAATCCATGTAGCCGACCCTACTTAATTGTGGGAAAAGGCTTTGTTGTTGTTGTTGTTGTAATCTAACATATAATATATGATCGCGAGAAAAACCGTGAATCCTATCCATTTCGAACAAAATTTTGAAATATTATTGTAATAAAATGTACAATTAAATATATGCCGAATTGTTGATATGCCTTGAATCCTAACCATTTGATCATTATTGTTGAAGAATTGTGTACGCATCCCTCCTGTTGTACCATTCCCCAACAAGACAGGGGTCTCGCTTCCCGATCAACGAGCCGGGGGAGGGGGTCTAGGGGGAGCAAATGCACCCCCCCCATAGGGGTACGGGGGCAGCGCCCCCAACAAAAAATTTAAGTTCTATTTGTATTCGGGTATATGGATCCTTCTATTTTGGGCATGAACGAAACATCAGATTTAGGCATAATTAATAGTAAATATGAAGCATTTTGCTGAAATAGTTAGACATAACTAATAGTAGATATGAAGTAATGGGCACGAATGAAACATTAGATTTAGGCATTTAACTTGTATAATCATTATCCTAAATAAGTATATATTTATAAGCTTCTCAAACTATCATGTAAACCATTAAAATAAAAAAAAAATACTTCAAAAAAGCAAAAACGCCTCAGAAAACACCTCGAGGCTACGCCTCAGCCACTTGAGGCGCACGTCTCACAGGACAGGGTTGAGGCGCACGCCTCAAGGCTAAAAAGGATAGCCGTTTTTTAATGCCATGCCCGTAACTAGACTACGTCCTTAGATGGCAACGATAAGTTTTCATTACATAGAGAAAGAAGAATACATAGGATACGGAGAACCCTAAACCTAGGGAGTTTATATACTGTTGTTGTACAAAACGGATCCCAAACTTAGACGGATCCGAATATCCATACAAGAAAAAAAGTTCGGGATGAGGGTGTTGCCCCGTGGGGGGGGGGGGGCGCACATACTCCCCTAGCCTCCAGCTCGTACTAGAGGGTATGATGGCACAGCGGGAGGGGGTGCACAATCAGACGATTTCGATTCAAGACATATCAACACTAACAATTGATGCGTATTTGTAAATTCGAAGATCTTGTCGAATAATAGTTGCTATCATGAAGAGATTTTTTCCTATTTTTTCTTACGGTGCGCTACGGATTGATCACTCCATAAAACTTGGGTGATGGAGTATGAATTGCATATCACATGAAAGGAGAGTGTACCATGGATAACATTGGATTGAACATGCATAGAGGGATTGTGTATGCAATGATCAAGCTAAAAGGATTGTGCATACCTGAAAGCTTTGAATGATCATGCTTGTAGGAAAGGACATTGCACGAGAGGATCGATCAAGAAAAGAAAGCGGGCCTGATCACTTAGGAGTGATTGATCATCAAAGAGATCGTGCACCTAGAATTTCCCTAGGACAATCTGGAGGGATTGTGGGTGGTAAAGAGTGAAAGCCTGAGGGAACATTCCAATCTGGTACCAACTTGAGAAAACTATTGCATTTAATTGAAAAGAAAAACTGATCTCTTCGCATAGGGAGTCTAGAGAGCAATTACAGAATGATCCAAGAACAATGTAAAACAAGGAAACCTTTCTTTTGTTCTCTTAACAACTTATAACGTCCGAGATCATAGGCTCCGCTAGTCATTAGTCACTCAACCTTAAGAACCAGGCCATCAACATTCAAATTAATCAGAAAACATGGCCAATATTGTTGATCAACAATACTACAGATAGTTTCAATACACAAAGTGCTGTATAGGAACATTTTGACAAAGTAATATGAAATGATTGTTTAGTGTAGAAAAGAAAGCAAACCATGAAGACATCGGATGTACTGTGGTAACCAACGTGGAAGCCCTCAAAGAAAGGGGGAAAACCTCGGGACTGACCTTAACATGTCTCCCTCAAGGTTAGGGAGTGTTCACTGTGGGAAAAAGTCGCACCCAAAAGGAGGAAGGAGAACAACAATATACAAGGAGATAAATGGATTCTCCCCCACCCCAAGATCTATTACCCTGTAATGGAAGCTCAACACCTCCCACCCACATGCCCAACTTGCTTACGTTCTCTTCAAGCTCATTTGTAGAGGTCATTGGTAAAAACATGTGCAACTTGAGCTTAAGTTCCGGGATAGGGAAGTATCAACTCTTTCGCATCAGTTTTCTCACAGATGAAGTACCTATCAATATCTGCATGCTTAGTTTGATTTTCAAGGTTAATAGCATATATGTTATCAAAATAGATCTTCATAGGAAAATTGACGGTATCCTATTGACAGCCCACATGATTTTTAAGGACTTCAGTAAGTCACATAGCAACTACAAGGTATTCAGCTTCAGTAATTGAACAAGAACACACATCTTATCTCTTCACCATATAACAAGGTTTGCTCCTATAAACAAAAATACCCAAAAGTAGATATTGTGGCAACAGATTCAGAGCCCAACCAGCAGCATCAAATACATCAGCCCCAAATTCAGCCCCCTTAGTGTAGAGTATACTCTTCCACCCTTTCCAGGATTCATCTTCAAATATTCGATGGCACGATTGACAGATTTCATGTGAGCATCTGTGGGAACATGCATGAACTGACACGAGGTATTCACAGATGTGAAGGGCAATCTGAGTAAACCTAGTTGGCCAACTGGACTGCTTCCTCTTAGTTGGCCCAACTAGTTTGCTAAAAAAATTTAACGATTACAGCTTTTCCTGATATTTTTATATAAATTAAGACTAACTGAATTGTTATGACTAGAGCAAACATCTCCAAGTAATCAACACCGTAATTCTGATCGAAACTTCTTTGCCACAAGTTTGCTTTATTTCTGTCAATCTTAGTGCTAGGGACGGGAAAAAACATGCTAGATGGCAGGGCGTCGAATGGTCTCAAGGCCCAACTATGTCTTTGTTCACCTTCTGACCTTCAGGGATGCGGAGTCTGCCTCCCTAGATCCAGGCTTGCACTATCTTTGGTCAGAATGCCTCTATCTTATTGATGTTGATGCTAGATACATGGTCCCGACAAGATAAGCATGTTCTTCATAAAAGCATTCATTTCTTCTTTGGAACCAACATGGGTTACCTTAAAATTTAGCAATATCATGGGAACTAAATACATGTCAAGGGGCAATAAAACAAGTTTACTGAATTTAGAATAAAGAAAATATATTCTTGAATGGCATCGGTTCTCCTTATTCCCCATTCTCAAGGCAATAGTTGGCTCATTCTGGATGATAACTTCCTACCTCAAAGTCTTCTTGTTCACCTTCACAGGCGCTTTAAGTCAGGGCAAAATCATTTTCCTGACTTAAATCATTCCCTGAGGATTATATTTTGAATTAATTTCTTCCTTGATATTCAATAGCTTGTTTCCAAGAGTAATCATCATTACCATTGTTGTCACTACCTGACTATATACATATGGGTCTTCTTGAACCTTCTCCCACTGAAGAGGTGCCATACGGGAAAAAAACTCTTATCTTCAAAAAAATGTGACATCTTCTGATACAATATTTAAATTTAGAATCATAACACCGATAGCCATTTGGGGTTTGAGTGTAACCCAAAATGCACACTTTATAACCTAGGCATCTAGTATTTTTAGGTTTGGGGATATATTAAAGAGATAACAGATATTAGTTATCTTTTTATCTATGTATTTCCTTTTCTTTCAGTTATATTATGTAATTTGCCCAAATAGATTTCCCGTCTATATAAGAGAACACTTCGGGCTCATGAATAAACAACTCGCATCATTTTCTCTCCACGTAGTACTAGAGCGACGGTCCTAGATCAAAGTTCTCGTAACATGTGCCCTAACACCATCTGCCGTCCCTTTTTCTCCACCTTGCATGTTCTTGGGCCCCTCTGAGCTGTTGCGTCGTCGCCGCCTTCCTCCAAGGACTGCAACGCAACCACTAGACCACTCTGAGGTATGTCGCATCATCGCCCAACCCTTCCAAGGGTTGTTTCGCCACCGCAAGCTCCCATAAGGCATACTTGCGTTGCCGTTGAGCAACCCTAGGCCTCTTATTGTGCCACAAAACCAATTTGGGGCATCGGAATCACCCCTTGACCCCTCCTTGGGCCACCTGCAACTCCACCCAGCCCCCAGAGGTCCTCCTTCATTGTAGGTCCCGCGAAAGCCCCTTAGGGCACCCGACGCAATCCACTGATCCTGTTCAGCGCATCTTCGGCGATCTAGGGCCCTTTTTCGATCTGATTTTGATCGGAAAAGGGTGATTAGACTTTTAAGCATAGCTCAAGCCCTCGCGCAGATCCTAAATTGATGAGGATGGTTGTATGAGTCTACACGTACGACAAATCATCTATATGATCGTGTAGACTCACTCGGATCAGACTACTAACCCAACCAAGTTCTATTTCGGTCCCTTTTCTTCATCATGTCAGAGAGCAAGAGCGATGTCTTCTCTTCGTTTGATTCTTTCAAGGGTCTGGCTCCCATCGTGAAGATGGATGAGACCAATTATGAGTTGTGCTCCATGCAGTTCTTAACCCTCATGCAGTATAATAACAAAAAGCACATTCTGACACAGCTAGAGCTGACAGATAAGACTGGGGAGAAAGCTTTATGGAAGCAAGGTGATGTGTACGCGCGTATTTCACTTTCTAGAACTCTCGTCATAAAGATTGTCAATGATATCATGAACCAGCCCACCATTAAGAAAATGTGGGATATAATGGAAGTCACAATATACCCAAGCGAAGAATGAGGCCAAGATTATTTAGTTATAGTTTGACATCCCCACGACCAAGCAGAATGGTTCCTCTGCAGAGTTTCTTCTCTTCGCTTTGTGGCATGTTTGAGAAGCTTCATAGCTTCGTGCCCGTGATCACAACTACTGAGCATCAAATAGTGTACATGAAGTCTATGATGGTTGGAGTTTTCTTGGTAGCTCTAGATCTTGAGTACGAGGCAGCAGACACATAGCTTCTTATCGATGCAGCTATGCCTCCCATGGAGGAAGCATACATCGTCTTAGCAAGATCAAGGTTTTACGATATCGGATATCGTATCGAGACCATGTCGAAATGAAATTTCGGTCACATTTCTCCTAAATTGAGCAATATTTGTGAAGGAAGACCCCATATCGGCATTTCGCGCGAAATTTCAATCCCATGTTGAAATTGAAATGTTAATGAAATTTTGTCAATATTTCACGGAATCTGAAACCATGAGCAAGATCATCGTCTTGCCATCTGCCACCATACAAACTTCCTCAGTGATGTTTGTGTCTTGCAGTAGGGGAGGTTTTACTCAGTTCAAAGGGTTGTGTCCCCATTGTAGAGGAGGCGGGCGTCAACGTGGTCCATGCATTTATTGTCGTTGTCCTAACATTCATAGGATACATACTATTAGAAGCATGGTTATTACGCTTTTGCTCATGCGGCAGAGAAATCAGAGCCTTTTGACAGTCTGACCCCTTCTATAGATTCATGACTATATCACATCATATCCCGCTCTGAGAGAGAGAATTGCTCATATTGCTGACACCACTACAATTTCCTCAGATGTTGCAGCCTCTGACAGAGCATCTTCGAGCTCCTCAGATATAGCATATGTTTTTACCATTTACAACAGGGCAAATATGACAGAGTGGATAATGCACTCTGGCGATTCTCATCATCTATGTGGACACAGATCACAGTTCAGTTCATACAGATCTGTACCCCTTGGCAAATCGGTCATCATTGCGAACGAGCTCGTTTACCTTTTACATGACAGGAGGATGTTCATTTGATGCCATTCATACGCAAGAAGAATGTGTTATTTGCGCCTAATTTTAAGATGAATTTACTTTCTATTAGGCAGCTAAAGATTTGCATTTTTGTACCATTTTTTACCCCATTTCTACCATTTTCAAGACATACTCATGAGCATGATGATTGGATGTGGCCGTGAGCATAGCGGGTTCTACAGACTGATTTAGTCTCCATATGTTGGCGCCTCTACCGTTCCTACTGAATCAGTCTCATCATACATGTGGCATCTTCGATTTTGTCACCTTGCTTCGCAAAAGATGTGTCATGTCCTCCCACATATCTCCATGCATTCTACCTTCTAGTACAAGGCTTGCTAACTTGGAAAGCATCATCGTTCTTCTTTTCCTGGTCATCAAAATCGTAGTAGCAGACATTTATTTGTTCTTATCCAGTTTGACATTTGAGGTCTCAGTCGTGTTCATGCTCACAAGGGATACAGATTTTATCGTGTAGCTATGGATAAGTTTTTAAACTATCTTGGGTTTTCCTTTTAAAAACAATTCTAATGTTGGGTATGTCATTTGTTAAAAAATAAATAATGCAAAAGCGTATCAGAGAAATAGAAATAAGAACATGAAGAACAACGAGATTTTACGTGGAACTCTACTACCTAAGAAGCGGGATGATACAACGGGAAAACATCTCAAAGGGTTGATTCGTTCATTGAACTTTCTCAATGGATACAGGAGGTTAGGGGCTTATTATATAGCCTCCTCATACCCTCCAAGTCCCATTACTGGTAGATGTGGGACTAAGCTCTGGATATAGTAAATGGATCTTGGAAGAATCCATTTACCCATCTTACATACGAACGTATATACTCCAACACTCTCCCTCAAGCTGGAGCATGCAATGCTCAGCATGGACAAATAAAAAGAAATCTCAAACTCACAATACAAGACACTATAAACAATATCAACTCAATACGAACAGTTGTAGGTTGTTGTCGAGGGCGTTGCTTCCCATGTCGTGTAGGTGAGGAGGAACAAATGGGATGGAGTATGAGTCAAACTGAATCTCCTCGTCGGATAACATGTGCTATGTATTGCACACGTTAGAATCATTGCAACTGAAAATGAGTCTCCTCATCAGAGTGCTCTAGACCGAAACAAACATGTGGACAACTGCTCCATCTCTAAAAGGGTTGAACTAAAAAAACCATGGAGACAACCTCGTCGGAGTCCACGATCGTTGGAGAATGGAGTCTAAAAAAGTCTCCTCGTCAGAGAACTTGGTCTCTCCCATACTGGCTCAGAGAATGGGATCTCTATTCTGGAGTCACTATAATACCGCATAAAAAACCCTTGCCCATATGGCATATGGAATGGGATCTCTAATTTGAAGTCCCTATGGATCGCATGAAAATGTTGATCAAACTTAAAGATACGGACCACAAAACAGATCACACATGTGCGTCTGAAAAGGAGTCTCTCTGGAGAACTCGAAGAAAATAGGCTACTCAAATATGGAGTCCCTTGAACTTGGACTCTGAACCAATCTGCAGAGTCTGAAACATCTGAACAGTAGAATCTAGAAAATCTGGCTAGTCTGGAATCTGGCATCTGAATCTGTAACAAACTTGTGACTTTACACAATACTCCCCCTTTCTCCCATACTTGTCGGAAAACAATGACATCGACCAAGCAGGGAGAAGACAAGAAAAAATATGGAAAAATAAAACATCACAATTTTTTTCTGGCTTCTCCTTTCAGAAAAATTAAATCATTTTTCTTTCTTTCTTTTTTGTATTTTTTTTACGTACGGCTTTTCATTTTGTACGCGTCGTTTTCAAAAGATTTTTTTTTGAAACATGACCCACCTTGGGCCCAAAAAATACAACTTAGCCCAATTGGGCTTAGAATGCATCAGCCCACTGTTGGGTACTTTCTTTTTAAAAAAACGTAGGCTCCTTTTTTTCTTAGCTCTTCCTGTCCTTTTTTATTAAAAAAACTCAGCCCAATTGGGCCCTCACCTTCTTTTATTTTTAGGGTTCCCAGTGGGAACCCCTTTCTTTCGAGACCCGATGCCCTTGATGGGGTAAGGAACCTGCTCATGCGTCGATTGTCAAATGATCGTATGATCATCAAATGCAACGCCTGGTGGCACTGCTTATGCGCTGAGGGAGGAGGTGTGAGGCCATCTCGCCTCCAAGCATGGAGTGACATCGCCTCTAGAGGTTGCAGGAGGTTCGCCTTCGCCTGAGGCGATGGAGGGTTGGCGGAGTGGCGACCAGAGAATGCGTCACATGCTGGACACAAAACTCAAAGGAGGTTCTGTCGCGAGAAGCAGCCTTGGAGGAGATTAAGGGAGGGCTTCGCCTTGAGCCTTCAGCACTGGGGTTGCTGCCTGGAGGATAGGGCTCTGCCCGGGGCCTTCAGGTTGCTGTCTCCTGTGCATCTAGGAGGATGGCATGCTGCCATATGTGGTTGGAGGATGGCACGCCGCCGGGGCTAGGTGCCTCCTGAGCACCGCTAGAGGAAGAGATGGTGGTGCATGGAGTTCTTCTATGTCGCGAGGGGAGCCACCGACGTGACTTGGAACTGGGAGGAGCTCCACCTAGGGTTCAAGCTGGAGCAACATGGGTACCACCGCCGCCTAGAACTGCGTCACGAATGTGCATAAGGAGATGGCTCGCTGGAGGAGGCTCGTTGAGCAGCTGCAAGAAGCGGTCAGATGTCGCTTAAGGGTATTGCTGCTGGATGCGGCTGGAGCGTTAATGATGATCGGTGCAGAACTAGGGTTTCAAAAAACCCTAGAATAAATCCACGAACAAGATCATAATATTGAAGAACGAAGAATCCTAAAATTGAACCCTCCTGGAATTGTGCAAAATTAGGGTTTTAGAAAGCCCTATACAATTTTTTATTCTTAAACAAATCTTCAACAATAAATATTAAAAAAAATCAACCGCGTCGCATCAGTGCCACATAAAGAAGGGGTTCGAAGGAGGAGGGCCGGCTTTAGTTGGGGATGCGGTTGAAATCAGGACCACTGCATGAGATTCTTCGCATCACAGAGGAGGTGTGCACCACCACCTACTACCCGTTCCAATGAGATAAGTGCCGCCTGGGGCCTGGATCTCGTCGTCTTGAAAAATAGGGTTCCATTAGGATGCCTCCACCGCAGGGCTGGAAGGAGGCATCACTGATCGGCTGGAGAAGCGACTGCAATCTGGAAGGGGTTCCACCTCCATTTGGAGCATGCCTACGAAAGATCTGAAAGGAGGTGCGAGGGCATCTCGCCACGAACCTTAGATGATAATCTTTGAGATGTGTAGAAATTAGGTTTTCATAAGAAACCCTAGAATCTACTTGAACTTGCATAATATAAATAGATCTTGGAACATAATCAGATGATATAATCGAATCTCGAACAGACTACAAAAATAAATCTTCAATATAAATTCCTCGAGAATCAAACCCGCTCTGATACCATGTTAGAAAATAAAGAATGCGGAAGTGTATCAGAGAAATAGAAATAAGAACATGAAGAACAGCGGAATTTTACGTGGAACCCTACTCTCTAAGGAGAAGGATGGAACCACGGGAGAACGCCTCAAAGGGTTGATTCATTCATTGAACTTTCTCACTGGATACAAGAGTTCTAGAGCTTCTTATATAGATTCCTCAGACCCACCAAGTCCCATCACTGGTAGATGTGGAACTAAATTCTAGATATAGTAAATGGATCTTGGAAGGATCCATTTACCTATCTTACTTATGACGCATATACTCCAACATCATTAAATTTTACATTATTAAAATAAAGATTATTTTCTCTGCTACTATTAAGTTTGTTCGCTCTAACAATGCCTTAGAGTTGTGCACTTTACAACTCTCTGAGCTCTTCAGGTCTCTTGGCATCATACACCATATCTCATGCGCTTACACTTTTCAGCAGAACGGTGTTGCCGAATGCAAACACAGTCACTTATTTGATGTGGCCATGGCACTTTTGATTCAGAGTCGTGCACCACACTCTTTTTTGGGTGATGTGGTTCTCATTACTTGTTGCGTGGTGAACAATATGTTATCCTCTATTTTAGGATAGAAGGTCCCTTTCTCAATTGTATTTCCCCAGAAGGACAAGTTCTTTATTACACCCCACATTTTTGGCTCTGTCGCCTTTGTTCACCACTTGACTCTTGATCATGACAAGATATCCCCTAAAGATGTCAAGTGTGTATGTATATGCTACTCTTGTAGCCATGAGGGGTACCGTTGCTTCGACCTCATTAGACAGAAGTACTATGTCCGTGTTGACATCATCTTTTTTGAGTATGTCACGTATTTCTCTCCTACAAATAATCGGGTTGACTCCATCTGACTCAGACGAGGAGGTCTGTGTGCATCCTCCTATGGCACCATCAGCTCCAGTCCTGCCAGCACATCCACCACCACCACCTCCTCCATCACTACTACCTGCACATGTGGCTTCTCCTCCAATGTCGCCTTGTACCATGGCCCACTTGTTTCTATGTTCGCAGGCCTCCCACAATTCTCCCTACTCATGAACTTTCCCCATCATCCAGCACAACCCCATGCATGTATTGAGTATATTGTTTCTACTAATGCCCTAGTTATTTGTCCATGCAACATGCTACTTTACAGGATGAACAAGTGCCCTCAAAGGAGGCTAGTTTACAGGTTAAGAAGGAGACAGATGATTATGATGGGTCTATTGCTCTGCGGAAGCGGAGACGTACATGTGCTACTTATCCTCTTGCAATACATGTTTTTTTGGGATAGCTCTCAAAGGATTTCAAGAGGTTTATTGTGAAGTTGTCGACCATGGAGATACTACCAACATATCAGGAGGTGATACAGGACAACCAGTGTCGCCTTGCCATGGACGAGGAGATGGACACATTACAGTCACATGACACGTAGCATTGTGACAACCCCTACATGAGCATTTCTCGTGGGATGCAAGTGGGGGTTCACGGTGAAGCACCAAGCAGATGGCAGTGTAGATCACTACGAGGCTAATTTCCTTTTCTTTCAGTCGATATTATGTAATTTGCCCAAACATGTTTCTCCTCTATATAAGAGAACCCTAAGGCCTCATGAATAAACAACTCTCATTCTTTTCTCTCCACACATCCAAAAAGGCCAAGGTTTAACCAGAAAAAAACTACCCCAAGTAATAGAAGAGTGTGAGGTGTTTTGTCTCCTGAAACCCTAGAGAGCATTTGGAAAGAGATTTTTACACTAGTGCCTCTCAGGTTCCTGCAAATACACTTATGCCCCTACCTTTTTTGCGAATAACACTAATATAGCCTTTCTGTTAACGTAATATAAGGGCATACATATAATAATGAAAGGGCAATATTGTGATGAGCACAAATGTTATTGCAAAAAAGGTAGGGAAATAAGTATAATTGTAGAAACCCGAATGAGCAGAAGTGTAAAAACCTTTCAATTAATTACTTAGACAATAGTTAACATAGCTCCCACCGAAAAAGCTACTTTGGAAACATTTTTTTGACAAAGAAGTGTACAAGTAATGTCTAAGATGCACTTTTACTTTCTTTCAAAGATATCCTTAAATTCTAGGGAATAGGTACAACTTATTTCCTATATAATGTATGTGGCCAAAAATAGAACTAACCTACTAAGGTGTATTATCTTGCTTTATTAGACAAAAATCTATGTACTTTCATATGGACTTGAGTTTCCACCAAAACTATGAATCTCGTAAGAATCTTTCAGGGGAGAGCCCCTGCTTCACCACATCCCCCCCGCCAAGGATAACTAACCAAGCAATGAGATCCATGTGTCGGTAGGTTATGGTAATAGGAGGATGCATCAGACGGTTCTTCAACTAGATTCGGTTAAACATATGGTTAGGATTCAAAGCATATCAACATACAAGTACAGAATCCATATAACAAGAAATATTTGATTAGACTGATGATACTGTATCATTTAGAAAACACGTAACTAAGCAACACAAAAAGGCATCGTGGAAATCATCTAATGAGGATGAAGAAACTATCGGACCAAACAAACCCCTACATCTCTCAAGAGGATAGAATCCCTTCTCTTTTTGTCACTAAATATAAGAGGATGAGTTTTACATATAAACCCAAGGTTAAGCATATCCTCAACTACAACCTATTAACTCTAAAACAAACCATTCGGACGAAGAAGCAATCCACAAAGAAATCACAAGGCAAAAAGATTGTGCATAGAAAGTGCTTCCATGGAGAGGGGTGGTTACATGAAATTCCACGATGTAAAAGGAAGGAGTACAATGCATACGAAATCGGAAGAGTTGGAATTCTCCAAGAAGAACATGAAATATAATTCGATGCCTTACCCTACATATAAGTTTAGGTGCAATTATTATCGAATACATGATCACATCATGGGTCAATCCCCATGGGGTCATGGACATACAAGACAAAATTAATAAAAGCACATATCTGCAAACTCTAGAATAAAAAATGACAGCCAAGATATTATAGACCAGGCAGTTTATATTTAGATGTTCCCCATTTTTGATCCATGAAGTGGAATGAACAATATAGCATACCATCACATTATAAATATCAAGGAGTGTGTTTTGGTTGCATAACATCAAAAACCTAATGAAACCAAGCATGCTCATTAACTGAGCTAGGGTACATGGATTTTATCTCCTGTCATATTCATCGATGACCATACCAAGATAAGCACCAAACAAATAAGGTCATACTTAATGTGGAAAATGACATGATCTCATAACACGATTAATGGGGAAAGTAACTTATTCACACTTACCTGCTGGTTAGATTCTCTGCAAAATTGAGGCTAGCTTCTGCTAATTCCTCCCCTTCAATCAAGTCATCATATTCAAAAAAAGGAACTGCAAGACCAGAAAACCCAATAACAGAAGTAAGAAAGCAAACATGAAAAGCTGGCATTACGATCCATTTATGGCACAGTGAATACCTGGAAAAAGAAAGATACCTTTTAAGTAAAATTCCAATTATTAATCCCGCAAAGAACCAGGGCTCCTAAAAATGGACAGCACATCACAGTATTCAAGTAATAACCTGCTCCGCGGATTTCTGTGCGACAAACGGGAGAGAAAGAAAAAAGCAGCGAGCTTCCAACCCGATACGATATAATCAACATTTGCAAGAAAAATAAAAGCGATACCGCAATTAATCGCAAAAGAGCTACCCAAAAAAATGATAAAAACAAGTGAGGAAGAAGATGGTTCACCAACTGTCGCCCCGAGATTGTTCTCAACTTGTTTGAATTGATGAAATTTGACATCGAGTATAAGATGCGGAAAACAATCTAAACCCCACACAAATCTATTAGAAATAAAAATTCACTCAAGGAGAGATATATCTTGTTAGCACTCGAAGCAAATATGAGAGGCGGCACTAATAACACTTTGTGCAATACAACCTATTCGTTCTTCCAAGCATACAAAACCAACGAAAATCCGAGATCCTGAGGCTGCTGCGCGTCCCTCAAGCTCTGGGAGCACGGCAACGACAACAACTTCTCCCCGGAGGGGCAGGTCTGGAACATGAAGACCGCGTTACCGACGGGTGCACCGAAGAGCCAACTGTGGACGTCCCAGAACACCTCGACGGGGAGGCCGTCGACGAGGATGGTCTGGTTGCCCCTGAACTTCCAGGCGAGGCGCTTCACCTGCATCACCCGCTTCTTGTCGATCCTGATCTCGAGACAGGGATCCTTGAGGCCGACGGTCTCGCACTCGATCACGATATCGTGGAATTGGCCGTTGTCGCAGAGCTGGGCCTTGGTAGAGTAGGCCCTCTTCCCGAAGACGTGCTCCCTCTTGGCGACGAGCAAGGCGTTGGAAGCGGGCGGGCTGGCGTTGGCCTTGCGGTAGGCCTCCTTTATAAGATCCCCGAGGAGGAGCACCATCTCCAGATCGAACACCACGGAGACGAAGAACCCTTCCACGGGCTCCGGTCCGGGCCCGAACTTGGCGGCGGAGAGGTCCCAGAGGATGTCGAGCTTGGCATTGGCACGGGCGTCGAGGTCCACCGTCTTGGATCCCTTCCTCTTGGAGAAGAGCCACGGCTTGATCTCCACCTTGCAGAGGGAGTGCTGGCTGGCGGAGTCGTCGATCCCGATGGTGAAGCCCTGTCCCATGAGGTTCCTGCTCCAGGTCACGCTTATCAAGCACTCGTGCCCCCCCAGATGGGTCCTGTAGATGCACGACACCATGTTCTGCCCATTCCTCCCCCCTCCGGCCGTCGAGGACGACGACGAATCCGCTACTTGCACTCCATTCTCGCCAAAGCACGACGGGAAATCCCTCATCATCAGCGCAGCACAGCACAGCACACTAGAATCTCTTCTCTCTTTCAACTACCTCCCAAGTCCAGATCTCCTCAACTTGTCTTGCAAGAGCTCGAAGTGGTTTGAAGGAATATGAGCGGCAGTGGGCTATGGAAGGCAAGCACGCACGGGTGGTGGCAGGAGAGGAGGGAAGGGAACCTGAACCTCATTCATTGAGAGATAAGAGGATAGAGGGGGAGAGGATGAGAAGGGGTTGGCCACTTGATGGAGACAAAGGAGAGGAGGGAGCAACAGTGACCACGGCATATGTGAGTGGGGGGGAGGAGGTCAGGGGCTGAGAGGAGAGGGCACCACCACCATTGGCTATTTCCCTTCTTCATCTGACATGTCCCACATGCAAAGAAGCAACTGCCAACTTTCACCCACAGTCTCAAAGGCCAACGCCAACCTGTTAAACCCACTAGCCCCCCAGCATCCTTTTCATCCCTCAAGTTGTTGGAGTGGGGGAAGGTTGATATAGGTTGGTTGGTGTTGGGGATCTCATTCATATATTTTGGATATAATTGAAGGTAGATGTGCAATTTAGGGTTTGATGGTATCACCCCTCTAAGGGAGCTAACTGGGATATTTTCATCTTTATTTTTGTATTTCATAAAATATATTCGATAGATTAGATCACTAGATGATACAATATTTTCATTCAATTTTCTTTAAAAAATAGATATTCCTAGCATGTCCATCTATACGGGATCAAATTCAATAATTCTAAGACCGTTAAAATTTGACAGACTTAATGGATGGGATGGGAGTCTCGAGTTGAGTGTAAAATGATTTAAATCTCCTCGAGTGTTTTCAGAAAATACCGTAAGTAAAAAAATTAGGGTGAGGGTAGCCAAACCGACTCCCCCTCGAAGTAGTATATTAAACTCGGTAGAATATTGTGTAATTATATTTGAGAAGAAGGGATATGTAACTAAAATACAGGGAAACTCTATGTTTATGATTGTAAACGGTCGGATACAGATACGAATATCGATATTGATCATGTCATTGTCTATTTTAAAATATGAATACGAATGCAGATATGAATATTGACGGATATGAAAAATATGTTACCACATCCTTAAAAATAAATACGATTATAAAATAAATATAAATCAGATATGAATAATAACAGAAATATTTAATAGATTAACTAAGATATACATGTTTAAGATGATTTACACTTAAAATAGATATACCAACTATATTTGTTTCATAATAATTATATCAACAATGGTGAATGTGATCATAAAACATTATTACACACACTACATAATAAATCTATTACTATATTTTACATACTAAAATTGATATATGAATACGAATATGAATATTAGTGAATGTTAAAGTATATTCATATGAAAATATGAAAATTAAAACGAATATGAAAATACGCACCCACTTTAAAACGAATACGAATATGAAAATATGTAAAAAAAGAATATTATTGCCGATTGGATATGAATATACTCGTATTCCTTTTCATCCATATCTGTGTCCAAATAAAATGTGTAAGTTGGTTTCTAATCACCTCTATCAACTATTGATTTATCTTGAGTTAAAAGCGCCCATCAAATCCTCAGAGGTAAAGTTGATTGATTGCAAATGGATTCTAGGCTCTTTATCCTCCTATAGTTGTGAGATTTCTATGTGTTTTCTTTTGCCCTTTAACTACAAAAAGATTGTCTCTTGCACTTGTCAGCTAATGAAATTTGCCCGAGAATTTCCAAGTAATTAATTAGGAGAATGCCGCTTTCTTATGACTAAATCTGATATGAAAGGTACCTTCCGAGCTTTCTCCCCTTGTTTCCATTTTCACACCGTTTATTCAAAAAGCCTAGATATCAATAATTACGTTTCTTTTTTAAATCTCCGAAATATTACAAGTTGTTGAACATATAAATGAAGAGATGGAAACGTAATACCCATAAATGTCTTGTCAGGTAGTATATTACAATACTTCGTAATTTCATTGTGCTACTCGAGATTTGTATAATATCTTTGTATTTTTCTCATTTAATTTACATTAAAAAATGAGTCAGTGTCATCATCAATTTCATTGCACCCAATTTCACAAATGCATAAGATTTATTTCTTTGTAAAGTTTAGTCATAAAATAGTGTCAGACAATCAATGTTTGGTGCAGGAAATCCATCCAAATTGGGCTATTGCTTTTTAAAAATAATTCCACTTGGACGGAGAAGATGTCACATTGTTCATTTGAAAGGAGAGAATAAGAATGAATAAAGATAGATAAGTGATTAACATTTCTGTTTGGTATGAGAGAGAGAATAATGAGAGATAAAGAAGTTATGTTAGATAAGTGGTAGTTTTTTTAACGTGAGAGGCTATGATTGAGGGATGGTGAGAGAAACATTATCCATTATCAGAGGTATATTCCTCGAATGAACACATCCTTTCTGTTCAAAGTAGATGGAGATTTAACAATTTGTATATATTCCTCTACTGATCCAAAAAGAAGGTATAGTTTTGCAAACTAAAAGGAATAAATTGTGGTATCCATGGACCATAGTAGGCGTGAATAACATGTGAATAAATTAAATAGCCATTAAAATAATGGGATGGCCTTCTCAACTATACTATATTGCTTTGAAGTTCGGTGGACATTTAATAGGATCCCAATTAATAATCTTGTTGTTTGACTTGATTTAGTTGATGAAACTTGTTTGTGAAAAACACATACCGTCTTTGTAGAAATTTAGGTGGAGATTGACTCACTTGTTATCACGTCTATGACTATAAAAAGATACAGAATTTGTTTCCGATGCTACCAACTCCTATGCACTTTTAATGATACGTCTAATTTGTGTTAATAAAATTTCTCTACTCTATATTAACGTATCCCAACAAACAACGAAACATCCAATTGTCATATATGTCTTACCTCTTGTATTGATATATATATCCCTCTTAACTTCATGAATCAAAACACACATCTTGTAAATATATGCAAGAGACATTAACATGCATTTTCTTATATAATCTCATTTTACACATTAACCACACAAACCTCTACATATTTTATAATTACACCACATTCTCTGTAAAAGTATTTGCCCAAGAATGACCCAAAATAGATCTGAATTGAGGCAAAAAATCCATATAGATGAATCTACTTAATTGTGGGAAAAAAACTTTATCGTTGTTGTTGTATTCCCTCTAAAAGTCTATTTTTTTGTAACAATGCCTATGTCATTAGAAACCATTAGTCAAATTATTAAGTTCAATCTTATGAGTTAAAAGCTAACAGAAAATTTTTGAAAGATACTAAATAATGACATTATTAATGATTCAACTCTTCCTCTTCTTTGGCGTCACCGTATTCTATCTTTTGCCTTTCTTTTTCTTCTTCTTCATCGGTTCAATGTTGGTATCAAGGTTTTAAAAATCGGACCGGACATTGAACGGATTTGTCTTCGGTTTGGTCCTACCGTGTCGGACCGTCGGTCCAAACCGGTCGGACCGGTGATGATGTTAGCATGACATCATCATTCCTATCGACTCGGAAAAAATCAGACCGGGCTTAATTTAATGGTCAGACCAATCGAACTGGTTTTTTTACCCGATAAAATCGGATACATATATATAAGTATGTATTTATATATCAATGAAATAATCGTTTAAAATGTCCAATCTTTCAATAGAATAACATGATTGTCTATTCGAGTAAAACTCTACAAAAGTTAGTGACATTTTCTAAAATTATGTATGAATATAATATTATAATCATTTATTTATAGTTGCTTCTAGAAAATTACTCTAAAAAAGTATTGGCAGAACATATATTCGAAAAGAGAGGGACATAACTTATATCGTAGAAGTTAAGAAGGGCACAAGTGATAAAAATACTATTATTTCATTATTTAACCTTTGTTTTTTGAAAATTTACCAAACAATCAAAATTGGGTCAATCTGGATCAACCTGGTCCGACCATCCGGGTCGACCCGGTTTTTTTATTTTTTTGAAAATAATTACACAAAATCGGTCGAACCGACCGGGTCGGAGCCGATTCCCGGTCCAACCGGTCCGACCGACCGATCCGGTCCGATTTTTTAAATCCTGGTTGGTATTCGAAGCTATAGCATGCAGTGCCTCCTATTATTGGACTCTCTTTGCCCTCCACCTCCTTGCCTAACACCATATGCATCCTTATATTTGCTCATAGCCCTTGGCCGCTCACTTCCTATACAATCCTTTCTCCTAACTCCATCCCATGTAGAACCTAAGGTGTGATATGATGGTAGTGTAGTGTGCCTACCCTTTAAAGAACATGGGTTTAAATCCAAAGGAAACGCTCCGAACCATCGAAATTACCGGAGATACTATTAAAAAACTCCATCCCATATCATCTTGTTTAGATATTCTTCTCTTATCTCGGATTTTCTCATTCTTGTAACAGTTAATCTACTTCCTTAATTAATAATTATTCGTGGAGTAGATATTCATTTCCTTTAACCAATGATTATAATTTATCCTACATTGAGGTTATAAGTTCCTCAATTACTATTGCCTGATTTCTAGATATTTTACACTTGATCTACATATTTACATACATTAAACAAATAAGGAAGAACAATAACTCCTTACTGCTCCACCTTTATCTCATAAATAAGAAAGAATGGGAATAAGGAATAAATCCCCTGTTCCTTATTTGACCTCCTTGTTCCACCTTCTTCTCCCTTTGGTACTAGGGACATGAAGTATTAAAACCAACACTTTTATAGATATTGTAATGTAATTGTAATTCACTTGTAATTGTGAAATTACACAAGACCATGCATGTAAATATCCTATATTCAACGCATGGTGGCGATGATGATGGATCCCTGCACCTCCAACCCTTTTTATGCACCTTGAAATATAATGTTTGCTTTGTTTTTTTTAAATATAATGTTTGAATTTGCAGCTGTCAGAAGAGTAAGTGCCCTTTGCAATTTGCATACATTGGATAAACTAATCCCACTTCCTTATTGGTTTTACTTCTTCTGTTGGGCCAAACCACAAGCCTGAATGATATGGAGTGCATGGTCATGAGAAGAGATGGGTACGCAGCATAATTCAATGTCGTGTAGTAGAGAGGGTAGTGAGAAGAATGAGGTGGCGTGTCTGGTTCGTGTACCTTTCATATTTATATACTGCGGGCCCCATTGTTCCATCACTTGTGGGAAAGTGAGAAAGAATCTCACACAAAGGGGAAAATTGAGCAATTAAAGTTGAATTCCCTCTTAGTCTTAGCTGGTTGTTGGTCCCATATATCATGTAGGTGTATATGGATTCTGACTTACCAAATGGTACATGTAGGAAATGAAAGTACATTGTTACTTTGCACATGATGCAATAGATCTTAGTGTCTAGTGAACATTAAATGAAAGGGTAAATAGCAAAAAAAGACATCATCGGTCATGTCACTGGTTTAGGTTATCGAACCGTTATTAATAAAAACTAAACTTGACAACCTTTTGGGTCAGGTTTGATTAATCAAGTTAACAATCGTCCAAAATGATTAAGTCCAAGTTATCAAATATTAATCTCTCGCTCGTATAGTATTGAGTCACTGATGTGGTATTATTGTTGAGATTGTTACAATCTCCCCAACTTATTAATCGCAACGTCCTCGTTGCTACGTGACCCATCACTTATTCCCTGTAATAGTTGCAATTGTGTGCTCCATGCTTAGGTCTCCTCGGATAACCATTTCCACTGTCATAGGGGACATGTTTTGATATCATTTGTAATATCTCGGGCTTAGGTCCTTAGACCATTATCGAGGAAAACTGGTATTGGGCTCTAGCCCTAATGGACCTGTTGACAACCATCCAGGATGTTTAAGTTCAAGTTATCAAGTAGTAATCCATGCCTCTTATAACACACAATCACACATGAGTCCCCTATATGGGACACTATTAGGGTACTACAACCCCCCTTCCCACGTTTATTCGCAACGTCCAGATTAGAATATAACAAATCACTTATTATCAATAATAGTGGTGGTTTATGCTACAGGTAGCCTTTTCTTCATATTTATTTGTAGAGATTGCTCCATCTCTTGGGTAGCCAAATAGTAATCCCTCACTATCATAATATAGAGCTTGCGAGTAGGACTATTTTTGTGGTTATTACACTGCCTATGCCTTGATTCTCAATTAAGAATCTTATTTTTGATATGTGACAAAGATGGTACTAAATTTCTAACTTTATTGTTTAATGTCGACACAGAAGGATCAAGAAAGCTTAAGGAACTTGTATTTGAGATAAAAAATAAGATTGGATTCCTCTGTGTTACATTTCGAAAATGAGGCCCCAAACTAAGAGTAGTAGCATAGTTGACGGCCTACTTAATTACGCCAAAATTACATACAACCTCTACAATCTTATTCGAGTATAGCAAACGTGTATGATCTTTTTAAATCATATAAGGCCCCATGTAACTGTTGCAACGCATACATCCATGGCATCATCTTACTTCACATGCATAAAAGTGTTAAACGTGCAGTCAACTACTATTATGAAAGCACAAAAAAAGAAGGTGCAAACTATAATAGTAGACAATCACCTTCTTGAAAAGCGAGAATATCATAGTCGCTAAAATGAGTTGACAATTCAGCTTCACTTGTCGTTGATGTAACTACTCGAATCCTCCCGTAGTTTCAACAATTAATACACATAAATAAACAAGCAATTAAGAGAAAGAGTTAAAATTTATTATACCCTACTAAAAATGTATAGTACCAAGCAAGTAGGGGTCCAACATAGGAAGTAATGGAGTAGAGCATATGAGATAAAAAAATCAAAGCACTTTGTCTCTCAAACACTTAGCCAAAAACATTTTTTGTGGGTTTTTAGTTTTTAATGATTTTAATTTATTTTTTGTTTTTATTTATTTTTTAATTATCTATTTTTATATTCTCTTTTTGGATTTTTAATTTTTTAGATTTCTTTTTCTTTTAAAATTTGTAATATAAGATATATAAGAGTATATATACAATGTAAGCTATTTGATGAATCTATGATTCTCGCAAAAAATCTATAAATATATGTAAATACAATAAATTAACATTCTACATGTCCTTGTTAATATTGCTAAACATGTTTTCCAAAAATAAAAGAATAATGAGAAAAGAGAAAGAAATAAGGATGTAATTATGAAATAAGTACACAGACTAACCCAAACCCGGAGAGAACGTCAATAAGTGGCATGATCGACAAGGAAGAAAGTATGGGGAGATAGGGTCCTTGTATAGCCGCTTAATACCCATACATATAAATAATTATATCTGATGTATTCTCTGTACATATTATATTTTTAACATTTATGCATACAATTACAAATAAAAATAAAAATCAAAAACACAAAATAAAACAAAAATAAAATTCAAATTTCATTGTACAAAAGACATGCATAGGTATATTGTATAGAACATCTATTTAATTAATGTATTTATTTATTCTATAAAAATCAAACGAAAATATTTTTATATTCCTTAAACTATTTTATAAATATATATATGTAAAAATAAAAAATACAAGTATATAATATATAATTATATTATACATGTACAGACTACATTATACTGTATATACCCTATCTATATTTTTCATAAAAAATAATTAAAAATCACAGAAAATAATTTAAAAAATAAACAATTTTATTTTATTTATTTTTTATTTTAAAATCATTTTTATTTTTTATTCATTCTTTCATTTTATAAATCACTAATTTCTGATTGGTCCGTTGAGGAATGTTGACCGTGATCAACCTCCCCCTCTTCAAGACCCGATCCGTCAAACCCATACCCGGACTCGATTTCTTGGAATTTCCTCGCTCAGGTCCGACCACCATTCACCTGATTCTTGCACTTGACAACTCTCCTATGATCCATGATCCTCACGGATCCCTAAGAGAGATCAGATCTTCTAGGGTTTCCCAGAAGCACCCGATCTTTCTAGACCCTAGGGTACTCCTATAAATCATCTCCTCCTCTGCTCGAGCTTAGTATCTCGTGCCTCATCGCTACCTTCCTCCTTAGCTACCTCCAACAGTGTGACAACATTCCGGAGAAGCCCTTGGAGCCTGGTTTGGTGGCTCGTTGGCCGCGGCTCACCAACATGATCGGAGCTCTACCACGTACAGACTCTTGCGCCTTCCATAGCTCAGATGAGGCCAGATCCTTGTCATCCACTCTGCCTCACTCCATTAGCACAATAGCCTACCTAGGTATTCCCCATTTCCTTTCATTCCGTTATTCATTCTCGAATATGTCCATCATCCACCGTCCGCTATCTTGGCTCCGACCCAAGCATCGAAGACCCATATCCCACTTCCATCCACATAGATTGACACATTCCATCTCACACCTTCCCTCGCATCCTCACCATCCTTAGACCAGCTCATCGAAGCTGGATTAGGGCAAGACCTCCTTCTGCCATTTTTACAGAAGGTCAAACATTCACTTCACCTTGCTTCCCTTCACATCACCAAGCAATAACGTGACCGAAGCAAAGCCTTCGAGTCCACCTTTCCCTTGCAGGTATTCACGCGCATGAGGAGGCACAAGTTGAGCCTCTGTCCGGGAGGCAGAGAAGCTCCAGGTGGAGCATCACTATCTCGACCATATGACCATCATCTCCTCCATCTGAGCATTTTGATCAATGCAGAGAGCCCTCATGATGGTGTTGGACCTTTTAGTGGAGTCATCGAACTCGTGGATCACCTTCCATGTCCGGTTGAAGTTCGCCTGAGTAGAGTTCTTCCAGCACCCCCTTCTGTCACTTGATTTGAAGATGGAGCTCCAGATCAGTTCAGACCCGCCTGATCACTCCTCGCCTTTAGTCGTCTGATCAAAGATGACCACTCATCTACGTCACCTGATAGATCACTCCTGCATACCGTTGGATCAAACCTGGAGTGTCATATCTGACTGCACGTCCCCAACAAATCATGAACGGTTAGAGCGGCTTTGAAACGCCTCATCAGAGCCATACACCAACGTAGAGCCTCGGGCTGTTAGATTGATCCACGTGTTGCCCCCACCTTAAAGGGTATATTTCACTTCCACCCTGTCTTTTCTACTATTTCACTTTAGTACAATAAATATAATGTGTCATTGAGAATATTTGCAGTTAGACCCCTATAGTTTTTCATATTTGCAGTTTAGTCCACATGAGTTGTAGTCATGTGCAACCGCACGTGTTTTCGGTCATTTTGCACATTTTGCCTTGAACTTGTTGAATGTTATGGAATGAATTTTCAGTTTTAATATTTTCATATATACCCCTATGCATACTATTGCACATGCTGCGTAGCAGTCCCCTATAGTTTTTGATCATGTTATTCCAAAGGCCCATAAACTTAAAGTAATTTAAAAAGGTCCCTCTGCACTATTTCTAATTACATGTATTTTATTTTATACAATAAATATCTAATTAACCCTAAAAATTACCCATAAATTATATGTGACTCATGTTTGCATGCTTTGTTTGTGGCAATTTTGTTGATTAATTTCTTTACATTTTTTCTATTATTAAAAATTCAAAAACCCCTAAAAAGTGTCCTGTTTGCCTTAGGAAATTCATAAAAATTCGAAAATATATCCAAACATTCTAAAAAATTAGACTAGTTGTTTTCTATTATCATTAAGCTCTAGTATCATTTTTGCTCAAAAATATTTCATAAAAACCAAAAAAATTTACAAAACACTCGAAAACTCATAAAAATTATATACAATCCCAGAAAAATCCAAAAAATTGTGATTCATGTCTCTGTTTGTAGACATTTGCCTATATCTTGTCATAAAAATTGCTTTCAGGAGTTTTGTGCATTTTATATATTTTTAATGTGTAAATCACTCCTGACTGTTCACTATTGTCTATTCTTTCATTGTTTGATTTTTAGAAAATCACAAAAATATATGGAAAATCACTAAATATTACCAAAAAATTGTAAAATATAGAAAATCCAAAAATATTTTTATTGCAAATGTCTGAGTATTTTTGACCCTTTTGAAAAATACAAAAAGAGTGTTTGTGTGTTGTACTTATTTTCTTATATTGAAAAAAAATAAAAATTTTAAAACTAAAAACCACTAAAAACAATAAAAATCTTTTAAAATCAATTACTTAGCTCTTAATTATGCTCCTTGTGTTCGACCCTGGTCATTATACTAAGTAAATAAAAGTAGCAAACCACTCAGATTCATTGTTTGATCGTCACAGTGGTTTATTTTCTCGTTGGTCGATTTGGTTGATTTAGGATAACAACATTTGCTTAATTTATCCATCTTAATTGACTCGAAAATGGCATTAAATTGGAGTATGGAGCACAGTCAGACCTTTGATTATTAATTTGGCAGCTACTTTTGGGAAACATATTTAAGACTCAACAGCCTCCAAGTTCTACAATTCTATGGTCATGTCTCCTCAACAACCAGGTCAGAACAAGTCCATATATGCAAACTCTAATGACTATGGATCTTTACTTGCATTGTGTAAGTGATGTGTAGCACCCCATCTCAAAAATGGCAAAGAAACAACCTCTCTCAACAAGGTAACTCTAATCCCCTATTCTAGCAACTCTTTCCTCGAGGAGCGGGGTATTCCCTTCTATGTTCAAGTACAAGCATCTCAAGAAAAGGGGAAACAAAAGAATGGTTCATGACCAGTGTAGTCGCATATCCCTTGGAGCTTAACCAGTGTAGCTAAGTTTCCAGCTACAAGCTTCCTTGATATGAGACATACATAAGCTTTTCTTATTCACTATATACACTCCGATAGACATTTTATTTACAATCGGACATGTCTCCTTTATGGAGTTTTTGCAATTTTGCACACTTTTTGATATATATATATATATACACACAACATATCTACAAGGCGAAGCATATACATGAGGAGTTTTTCTTTTGATCCAGGTAGACTATCCTTCTTTTGAAGCATCATTGCAACCCACACTCTCCTATTGTTAAAGCTCAATGTTACAAGACCAGGTTGAGGTGCACATCCCTCCCTAGAGGAGGACGGAAGGTTACAGCTTGTTGTACTACCCCCGTATGCTACTCCAAGCCAAATGATTCTGCATCCTCACCACCTCATCCATGTTGAGCTACACATAATAATCATTTTCGAGTCAAGACATTGTCTTTGAGAGTCATGCATGCGTTGTTAAGTGTTCTACTTAGGCTTATCAAGATGGCATGTGAACATAGGCTAATTGACTCAAAGAATTAGGTCATTAACGACCTGAAAAGTCTTAACCCCAAATCCTATAAGGTTCCCCTGAAGTTAAGTAATTTAAGGTTTTAACTAAGCTCCATTCTTCAATTTGATTCCAGATCAGTTTAAATGTCAATGATTTTGAAGAATGCACATGCAAGTAATTACAAAAATCTTTTTGTAGGGAATTTTCATATAAGATATATAAGAGTATATATACAATGTAGGCTATTATAGATATAAATAATAATAAAAAATACTCAAAATATAGGAAACCAAATTTTTTGGGTTTTATTTTTTCTACACTTTTTATTTTTAAACGAATTTTGCTATTTTTTAGGGTTTTTAAAGTAAAGAATAACCCAAATAAGGGATTTAATAAATATCAGAAGTTGAAATGGAAGCTAAAAATAGAAAATTAAGTCTAAAATCTTCCAAACAAATTTTAATAGATAAATAATAATATAAATAAAATTATAAAATAGAAAATAATATTTTTAGACTTTTGAATTTTATGGAATTTTTAAGGGTTTTTAGGTCTTTTTAATTTTAGGAGTTTTCTTTTTTTATTTTTAGGTTTTATAATTTCTAGAGTTGCAAAATAAATTAATAAACACAACAATATTTTTTGAATTTTTTCTGAAAGTTTTTATAGTTTTTATGGATTTGATACTGTAGATAGAGAAAAATTAGGCTATTTTTTATTTTAGAAAAATAGTTAAAATGCTAAAATGCAAGGATATATATATATATATATATATATATATGGCATGAAAAGACAAGCATCTAGGATCCTAATGTTAATTTTGGGATTTTTTGAGTACAAGAGATAATTTAAATAACTAAAGAAAGTAAAAAGACACTACAATCTAGTAAGGGCATACATGTAAATAAAATAAAAACCAGGGGACTAGTTGCAATTTTTCCAAAATGTTATAGCAAGATTAAAAGGTTATTGTATTAAATACAAATTACCAAAGCTATAAGGGCCTCCGTGCAAAAATGCACACCTCACGTGGATGGCCACGTAATGCGAGCTAGTAGAGGACTGAAGTGCAAATAATGAGAGTTTAAGAGATTGAATGCAAATATTGCAAAAATTAAATAACTGTAAAGGAAAGATTGAATTCTAATTTTTAATAGAAAAATGATCGGGTGTAAATTGTAAAATACCCAATTAGGGACGGGAGCGGACAACAGAGATGCTTTCACTTATGCCACGTGTCACGCCTACAACACCTGATGATGCTTCATTGTAGTCAGCCATGATTAGATCATCAACACAGAACGAATGGCTACGGCTCTAGAGATCTGACGAATGCTTTGTGCATGGAGAATGAGGCACGATCGGCCAACTAGAAGATCCTCACGAAGAACAGACAAAGAACGGTGAGTTGCTAGACTTCGATTCGAGCTTCCAAGCGTCTCCATTCATCACCATCCTCGTCGAGTGACTCAAAATGCTCGAGGCAGTGATTCGTGGCTCAAAGTCTCCTCAAAATGGGCTAAGGGGTGTTGATGATACTCCGATGAGGCCCATCACCTAGAGCTTGCTCCTGGGGTTCGACGAGCCCTGAAAGGGCTCCTTTCTTTGTATTTTCCTGCAGGAGATAGTTAGTGGGAAAAGGCGAAGCTTCTGAGAGATTCAGGGGATGAAACGAGTAGTAGGAGATGCGGATGGAGCTCCTCCAACAAGCGACAGAGAAGAAGGAGCCGGTCACTTGTTTTGTGCAAGAACAAGGTTAGAGATTGTGTGTCGGGCGGAGAGAGGCGAAGGGAGAACTTGAGGAGATGGTTCCGAGTTGGTACAAGGCTGGGGGGAGGTGGGGGATAGGTGGCAGAGGCAGAGCTCTGACGGCTGAATTTTTTAGGTTTTATGAAAACATTGATAAGATCAAGCGAAGTAGAGATGCAAATATATTACTGCTATGTCTATCAAGGGAAATGACAAGAAATGAGTGGAGAAACTCACCGGAGCACCTCCTCGACGGAAGCTCGAGGCAATGGAGCAGACAGATCATGCCTCGATTCGACGTCGGTCTTCACATCAAAAGGAGCTGATCAGTGCATGATGTCACCAGGAGATTAAATCGAAGCTCAGATCGATGGTCAAGAAGCAGAAGAGGGATCAAGAAGGTCAAGGTTGGATGGATGTGTCGCTTATACAAATGGTGGAACGACTCCAAAGAACGAGGGAGATCGAGTGACTACATGATGCTCAGATTGAGAAATGAGGCCGCCGTGAAAGAGGGTGTATCGAGAAAAAAAGTCGTCGAGGAATCAACCCAAAATAGTGAATGAATTGGGCTGCAAACATCCACAAAGAAGGGGATCAACTTAGTTGTCAGAGCAGCATATGCGAGGTCAGATAGTTGACCTGAGTCAACAGAGGACGCAACCGAGTTGGTCCATGTGGACCAACCAGGAAAAATCGACTCTAAAATTATTTATAAATTAAATCAAAATATTAAATGATTTTATTAAATTAAATTTATAAAATAAAAAATTGTTTCTTATTTTCAATATTATTTTATCATGATTTTGTTTATTTTTTAGAGCTATTTATTTATAAGTTAATTTTTAGGGCTATTTTATAGGTATATTCATCTATGTTTTGTATCTTTTATTTTAATTTTGTATATTTGATTTTATTATTTTATTCTATATTTTATATAAATATAACGTAATTTTATATACTTAAATGTGTTTCTATTATATTTTTGTGATGTAATATATATACTTAAATAAATTGGTGTATTTATTGCATATGTATAAGTAGAGGTATTTCATCTATGTATTTTATAGAAGTATTTTATTTTAATATTTTATTTATGTTTTTATTCCGTACATATACTATAAATAATATTTACAAAATTATAAAAAAATAAATTATAAAAATAATAAAGAAGAAATAAAATGAATATTTTAATCGGTATATTGTACAATAGGGTTCCAAAACCTAACTTTTACACCTTAACTCCAAAAAAATGAAACCACCTTCATTAAATATATTATTAAAAGTTATATACAATTAAAGATGATTTTGATATATTTTGAGTTTTTATTTGATAGATATGGGCCTGGGAAGTTGGGATTTTAGAATCTTATTTAGAGTGTAACTTTTACTCTGTATAATATTTTTGTATGAAAGAAATTTTGTATTTTCTATGTTCTATTATCTATTACTTTCATTTACAAAGCTTATTTATTTGAGGTATAAAAAGTAGAAAATTGTCGAGTCGCTAAATACGATATTTAATTTGGGCACGTTGTAGTACGTGTACTTAGCGAATCAGTCAGAACCGAGAGAAGATCTCCATGAAGAGTGTCTCGGCTTAATTTATATCTCGGGCAAGCTCGGGGTCGAACACAGGGAGGCAAAGGAACAACTTGAGGTTAATTTGAAAACTTAGATCTTGATTTCCAAATGTATTTTTTTTATTTTTTTATGCAAAATGAAATGGCAATGCAAAATGCGAGTGAATTAAGACACTAAGAAAACACACAACAAGGCCAAATTAATTTTAATGTCAAATTATTCCAATTTAGCTACTTATATTTTTCTAGAATCCTAATCCGGTGATAAACACAAAATACATCTTTTTGTATTTTTAGGAATTAAAATGCAACAAATAAAAATGCACACTTTTTATGGGGTTTTTTCATAATTTATCACACAAGCAGTAAGCAAAAATGATGAAAAATTTACTGGAATAAAAACATGTTGCAAGGAAGTTATAGTAATATTTTCAGAATTTTTTGACAAAGTATGATTTTTTATGTATTTTTTAGTGAAAACAGAGGGACAATGATTAATTAATTCCTAATTAATCCACGTTATCAAATTAACCAGAGAGTGAATTATCTCCAATAAATATTTATGTAAGCAACCCAGAAGAGTTGAAATTTTGCGAAAAAAATGTATGTGGATTTAATTAAAAATCAAATATGAAAATCAGTCTATAATTTATTTTAAGCACAAGACAACTGTACTTTGGATGAAATTTGGATAGTAATTAAATCACATATCAAGGCATCATTCCTAATTTTTGTGGAATTTTTAGATCAACTGTGTGTGAGATATAAATTTAAGAGTCCATATTAGATAAAATTTGCAGAATTTCAGTTATACAATTTTAATAAATTACCCAAAGACAACAAAAATATAAATAAATATCCATGAGGTATAGAATTTATTGCTCAACATCAACATATTTTTCATTGAATAAAAGGATGCAATATTGAAGTCCAAATTTAATTACTAACACATAGGTATCAATGCAAATACAAGAAAATAAATTACAATGCAACTTATGTACAAGACTATTATGCGATATTATAAACATATAATAAAAACATGTAATTTTCACATAAAATAAAAAAATTAAAGACCTTCTTCTTCCTTTGGCACAGGCGGAGGAACCAACAAATGTGGGGAAGGTCGGCGGCGGCGAGGCGGCACGACGGCCTGCGTTGGGGTGCAGACAGGTCGGCGGAGGAGGGCGTCGGAGGGGCGGCGAGGATCGGCGCCCTGCGGCATGCGGCGGAGGTTTGGCAGCGGGAGGGTCGTTGGAGGCGGGAGGCCCCGCACGCGGCCGTGGCTTGGACGAGCTGGAGACCGGTCGCTAGCTGCAGCGGTGGAAGGTGGCGACAGAGCCGCGCCCGGCGGCGCGTGGTGGCTTGAGAAGTAGAGGGGGGGTGGCGGGTGGCGCCGCCTA